>JAQIUX010000061.1:0-13568 GCA_034696965.1 Lithobius crassipes | reverse complement strand
TTAAAAAAATAAATAAAATAAAAATAATAAATTTGAAACTTTCACCTCCTAATGGCAGCAAGTTTAAAACATCCCACCAATTTCCTGTGCCCACAGACCAAAAAAAAAAAAAAAATGGTCTAGGAGAGAGGACAAAATCTGTGGATTTCACAAAAGAATAAATCTTGCGTCCTCTCTTCCAAAAAAAAAAGTTTCCAGGTGTCGCTACAGCTTTAAATTTTTTATTATTCATAGTCAAAATTCAAAAATTAGGAAGAAAAAAAAACCAATATTATGCCACAATGTCATGGCAACTGTGAAAAGAAGAAAATTAAAGCTCATTCGAAACTAGGTGTCCCCATTTAACATCAAAAGAGGTAAAAAGAACCAAGTCTAAAATTATTATTAAATAAGGCCAAATTTTATTCCCCTTAAAGGTCACACCTAAGAGCGACTAAATGGAGTCAAAGTCGAGTGCACACTTTTCCGGACTCTATGGAGGCCAGTTCGAGTCGGACTCAGGGGGTTCACAGCGACTTCCCTGCGGCAGTTCTGGTTGAAATATTGCTCCGGGCCCCACGCCAAACACGAGACCTCACCAATGGTAGTCATCGAATTTATCGCGTGTCTTATAACTCTACATTGAGGGAGGAATATCGCACGCAATTCTGATGTGTTTGGTTGGGGCATGTACCAAAAAATTTTTTGAACATTACATCAGGGATTTGGCTCAATAGGAGTCCACTTATTAGATATGTCACACAAATGGGTACCCGAATTATTTCGTCGCGATATGTAAACAAAAGGTACACCGCGTATAAAAAATAAAACCTGGAATAGCACATTAAGTGCAAATCCAACAATTTCTATTTAAAACTGGTGTGCAAACCCTGTGCAGAAACTCACTTTGATCTCTTGGGACAGAAAACAGGTAAATTAAGTGCGGATGAGGTAATTAGTTTACAACACATTATGGCTACAACTAAACCATTAAATTTTGGTCTTTTAAAGAAAAAGCTTATCATTGAGACTGTTAGTTACACAGTACTCAATCTAAAAAAAAAAATATACAAAAAAAAAAAAAAAGAACAAATTGCCTGAGAGCAAATATTCAAAGAAAACTGAACCACATTGTTGGCAGACATGTTTTCTACGTTGACATCAACCAAAATTGCGTAGCCAAAGCACGTACACGTAGCTTTAGAATTTCAAAAAAAAAAAATGCTTGGTTGAATCATTAACTTCAACAACAAATAAGCAACCTTGAAATTTAAAAGATAGGCCGTTGTTTTGTAAGTCTGGATAGAACCTCGTAGCCCGAGGCCCCATATGAAACAATGGCAGTAGCACGTAGGTTGTCGGATAGAGTAAACACTAAACTTGCGGAAATTAATAGTGGTCGACCGTTTAGTTTTAAGAGAATTACACATTGTTGTATTTATTTCTCAACTCTGACAAACTCAAAAATTTTTGAGAATAGTTCAACGACATTTATACTTGCACATATATAGTTGTTATTCTCTCTATTGTCCTGCGGTAGGAATAATAAGAGAAGAACAACTATATCGGTGACCTCTATTGATTAACGCTAAAAGGCAACGGAGCTAGGGCAGGGAGGATTGGTAATTGCTATCCTCAGCTCTGAGCTTTACCAACTTCTTGGCCGCCGTTGAGTCATTAGGTACGCGGCTGCCCAAACATCTTAGGGTCTTATTTTTGAATACAACGTTTTATTGAATAATTTACTAATGCATCATTAGTAAAAGACAATTTTTATTAATGCAAAAAAGGAACCCACGGAACAGAATTTCTTCATTTTCCCTAAAAGGACAAATAAAAAAATTTTAATTAATAAAAGTTTAAACAAAGGCAAAGTTAAGGCTTAAAGAGGAAAAGTACAATAAAAGCAAATTTTACAATTTATCAAAGTAAAGTTTGACGCAAAGCAAACATTCAATTCCTTGATTGGCATTCCTTTAGAATTTTTTATTTTCCTCCCCATTGCATTTCAAAAGAAATATTAAACAGATCTTCGATAGTCTGTTTATGAAAAAAAAAAATGAAAATAATAACAATAATGAATATACAAAGAAAGAAAAAAAAAAAACAGCAAAGAAAAAGTTATAGCAACAAGTTTCCAAAGTACAGTAACTAAATGAAATAAAATAAAAATAAAAATACCATCACAATTACAAGAAGACTTAAGGCTCAAAATTACTGAACATTCAAAAAAAAAAAAAAAGAAAGAAGAAGAAAAAAGATAAGCAAACAAGTCAATTTAAAAAAAAAAAATTGAAGGTTTAATTTTTCTCATTTCTTGCCTTCCTTTGCAAAATGTAAGGTTCACTTGATAACTAAAAACAACAGAATTTTTTTTTTATTACAAAAAAAAAATAGCCAATGCAACATTGAAATTTTCTTTGAATTGTATCTTTCATGTGGAGAGCAAATATACTTTAAGAAGTCAACTTAAGCCTAAAAATAGGCTCACTTAATAAATATTAAGATTTTTTTTTTTCCCTTACGAAAAATTCTTGTCCATAGTAACCAGAAGCACATGAAAACACTGCAAATTTGGAAAAAAAAAGAAGTACAAAGTATTACTTTCATAGTCGTTTATTACTTATGAGAAAGAAATGGTTACAAATAGAAAGAAACATTAAAAATAAAAATAAGCTGGTTGAAAAAAAAAAAAAAGGGAAATTTTTATAAAATTTGCTCCACAACAATTCAAAAAAATTGAAAGTCACAAAGTGTATTTTGTTAAAACAATCAGATCCTTTAGTCTGTGCAAAATTTTTCTTCCCTACAGTTTTTCAAAAGAGACAACTCCATAGATGACCAACCATCAAGGTGGAGGATCAAAAGGGAACGATTTTAAACAAGAGGAAAACTCATCACTCAAACGGCTTCGGACGACTCAAAAGATCATTCATCAAACAAAGATCATCAGTTCATTAATGAAACTTCAGCTGATCAAAGGAAATTCAGCATTCATCAAACGATCATCAATTCATCAATGAAACTTCAGCTGATCAAACGGAATTCATCGAACAACGATCATCAATTCATTAATGAACCATCAGCTGATCAAAGGAAATTCATCAAGGAAACCCCATCAGTTAAAGAAACATCATCAATTCACCATCGTAACATCAACATTCTATTTATTAAACCTGAAAATCTGCTAGAAAAGAACTTTTCCAGCATCACCCTTTTAAGAAAATATCGACGAAGGTTTACTTTCAAGAAGTTATGTTCAAGAAGACAATTTCATTTGTTTTATTCAATCTATGGACTCTAGTACAACAAAACTTCAATGTTAAATTAAGAAACAAAGAGACTTTTAAGGAAATCTGTCATTAAGTTTTATTTACTCAATTTCTATTTACATTGTAAAGTAAACCAGTTCAAGTGGTCCTCATAAACAGCAATAGTAAGAATTTAAGTTTTATACGCAATAACAATTCAATAACTTTAAAATCAAAATTTCTTAAACCAATTTTTAAACCAATTTTCCTCACTAAAGCATAGTAAGCAAAATTGAATTTTTCCGGGACAGTGTTATAGCCTAATTCGGCGCTGCTTTATTATTTATTTCGGTCCAAGTCCTATCCAGATTCTTGCTAATATCAGTGCTCCGCCGCGCCTCACTCTGCTTTGCTGTTCCCGTGACGTAGTGAATTCCTATTGGCTGATAGCCTATGAACGCTGTCTTCTCGCATGGAGAGCTAGCGCGGCTGCTTCAAGTGCGGCAGTCCGTCCGAGGCCATTTGACTGGTTGACACGTCGCTTCACGTTGTCAACAACATTTAAAGCTAAGTATTTAATTAAACGTTGAGGATGATGATGTTTATTGTTGTAATGGCTATATAAACAATTGACAATTAACTCTGAACCTTTGAAACCAACTTTGTGTTTGTAATTTTATGTTAAATCGATAACTGAAAGGATTAAACCTATTTGGTAATTTCTTAACTAAGCCTACGATTATTTCTATTGCCACAGAAATATGAATTGATTATTTATTCCTTTAACTGTGTGCCTTTAAGGACACAACACTGGTGTCACAATAGTGATTCGAATCCACGCCTTATTTTGTTTTTAAACTCTTTTAGTAACTTTAATTAGTTTCGGTGAATGAAAATGCCTATGTGTTAAGCCTAACTCACAGGAGCGAGCATGAGCGGCCCGCTATAGAGGTGCGCAAAATAGCAAAGAGGTGCGCACGGAAAAAGTATTTTTAGGTATTAAGAACTTGTTGACATTGTTGTTTTGAAGTTGTTAGTAAATCACAAAGGTCTATAGACTACGTTGGTTAACTTTTATTGAACATTAATCGATTAGTTTTAGTTTAATCGTAAGGCAAAAAGTGTGGAATTTTGAAGCGAACGACGAATTGTCCGATGACGTCATTACTGAACGCTAGGTTAAGCTACGGGGTTACCTTCCTGTTCGCACGGCGCGTTGCTACGGCAACGGCAGCATAGAGCCAACGCTAAGCGCAGCCGAGTTAACTTTTCGTGATCCGGCGATACGCTCAAGCCACAGGTTTCATAGCCTAACTCACACAAATTCAAACGAAATTACCAACTTAGCGGTGATAATTAAAGGTTAACAACTTAAGAATTTCGGATTTCACGAAGGAATTAGCAACAAAAATTGATTAAGAGTAGCATTTAAAGCGCTAACGAACGATCGTTTTCGCTTTTCGTGTGCGAATAAAGAAGCGCTGTTTTACTACAGAGTACGTCCTACGACAGTTTTTTTCTTCGCTTACCTTGAGTAAGATATTTAGAGAGTAAATAAAGACGATTGTTTTAAGTGTGTAATTTAATTCATTTGAACTTACGTGGTTGATATTAAAAGGAATAAACAGAATTGCATCTAATTTTTTTTTACTATCCTTAGTTGCAAGAAATAATATTTACAGTAAATTTAAAATATTTTTGCAAGTATTAATATTATGAAGAATTAAATAAAATGGGTTACAAATTGAAGTTCTAGAGTTAAGTAAGCCAGACAGTAAGAGGTTACACTTTGATATTGGTTGGTTACTTCAATTTCTAAGTGTCATTGTTATTTAATTGAAGAGTTGAGAAGCTTGAGTCATTGACCTAAAAGTGGCTTACTATGCAATAAATAGAGAATATTAATCTTTTTCTTCAAAGTTTAATACACATTGAATTTTATAATTATCATTACTAGATTTTTTGCCCTTGGCAGTAGTAAAGAATTTTAAACTTCCATTTAAAATTCAGATATCTTATTACATCAAACTATTTATTGCCTAGGAAGCTCAATATATTATTATACATGTCAAATTGCTGAAAACAATTTTTAAGTTGAGAATATGTTCACAAATTGTACACTTTGTAATACACTTGGTGCTTCACAATTTTGAGGTGACAAATTTTGGTTCACACGTAGTAGTAATACACTTGGTGTCACACAATTAGACGACACATCTGGTGCTACGTATAATTCCTTGTGCTATGCACAATTTTACAAAGTGCTTCAGTTTTAAGTACACAAGTGCTACGATTTGTCAGTGTACGCAATTTACACATTTTTGAGCTTCAGTTTTAAGCTTGCTCAATAAGTGCTTCAGTTTTTATCACACAAAAAAAAAAGTGCTACGACTTGTCAGCTCATAAGCTCTTAATGCATTTTGTGCTTCAATTTTAACGGTGACCATTGAGCAGTTTTGTAAGCAGTTTTACGAGCGCCCATCTACGCAAATAAAACACACAAATTAAGCTACAACAAAATGGCTCGACCGAAAACCAGTCGTTCTTCGAAAGACTCCGAACAATCAGATAAACAGCCAAAACAAGGCCCAACAGTTTCGAGATCCGGTCGGGTGGTGAAGAGGAAACAGCCTCATGGAGAACAGCCTGTTTTACAAACCCAACCTGTACGTCAACGAATACGCCGACGCAAGATCCCAACAGAGAACTCTGAACTCTCAGACTCGCAAGTTTTACAAGAAAATCAAAATGCATCTCAACACGAACTAACGGACTCTGGTCCACCCTTACAGACTACAGCAACAGAAAGAACTAGGCCAGTTATGGAAACGCAACACCCAAGAATCTCTCGAATTCAAGTACAAGCCGACGTTCACAGCCCAATGCAGCCCACATCTCGACAACCAATACCAGTGAATGCAGGATTCAACCGCACAGTTCCCGCAGACTTAATGTCAATAACTGAAGAAGATCACCAATTAGAGGACATAAACAACTTAAGCTCATTCGCACCCAACGAACAATTTGCAAATTCTCACACAGTGAACTCTGAACAAACTTTTCAATTTACTCCCAGTCAGTTACAAGAACTAATCTCTTCTGCAGTTTCCGCAGCTTCAGCAAATGGACCCAACTTCAATGTTGCCCTTCACACTTTAAAAGAAGCAAGAGCTTCAATCCCAGAATTCAGCGGCAAGCCAGGTGAAGACGTCCACGTCTTTTTAAACTTAGTTGAACAAGTTAAAGACCAATGTTCACAGGTAACAGATACCCAGCTAGTTTCTCTCGCAGCAAGGAAGCTACGTCTAGCAGCAGCAACCTTTTTAACAAACTGTCAGGAACTACGTCAAGCGACTTCCTTCTCTCAATTCAAGTCAGTCCTGATTGGACGCTTTGGTACATCAAACTTAGATGTAGCTATGACAGAATATACATTAGCACAATGTCGAAAAGGAGAAAGTATCAGTGAATTTGCGTGTAGACTAGAAAGTCTTTATTCACGTGCTAACCCAACTCCACTAGGATTAACTGCACAAGCCTACGAAGCCCTACAATTGAGTCGTGATGCATCCTTGAAGAGTGTATTCATTAGGAATCTTCCACAGACAATCCGGAGAATGCTGATAACTAACAATCCACCAAATTATACAGAAGCAGTAACAAGAGCCATGGCTTTCGAACAATCTTGTGAAATAGAAGGCATTGACTTAAACACAGAAAAACAAGTGTTATCAGGTTTATCAACCAATAAGCCACAACAACTCTCACAATTGGTAGTTAACCCACTTGCTACTTCACCAACACCAAGTACTTCGAAACAAGACCCGCTTCTATCCCAAATTCTGAGTCAAGTGGTAAAGACAAACCAACAGGTTTCGCAAATTCAAACAAAGCAAACACCAACAGAAGAGTGTGCAGCCATGAACCCTCCACATTCACGTCAAGTACGAGTTAAACAAGAACAAGAGAACTCAACTTTCAAAAGTAACAAGTCGAGTGAAACCCCACAGTGTGTGTTTTGCGGAAAATCAGGTCATTGGGCCTGGCAGTGCTTAAAAATGGCAAGTTCATCTTCGCAACGGACATTCCAACCACGATCCTTCCGGCCGAGTTTTCAATCATTTCCACGCCCAAGCTCTCAGTCATACCAACAACCAAGAATTCAAAATTCTTTTCCAAGACCACGATTTCCATCCTTCCGTCCACGATTTCCGAACCAACAAGGCAACTTTCGAAATTCTCAAGCTTCCTATGGACCTTCAGCTTCAAAAGCCCAGCCTAAATTTCAGAAACTGTGCACGTTCTGTGGCAGAACGGGCCACACATGGAACATTTGCTTTCATAATCCTGATGCAAGCAACGGAGCCTCATCGAACTTTCAACAACGCAACGCAAAAAACTAGATTTTCTCACTAATAGTACGGAGGTTATTGGTGAGCAAAACCATTGGAACAATTTCAAACCTAGTGCACAATTCCACTCAGAACAATTTTGGCAAAACCCTCCTCAAACAAACGCAAACTATCCAATGTGGCAAAATCGTTCGTTTCAGCCAAAATGCCAACGAACGCCACTTCTCAAAACCCCATGGCACCAACCCTATCAACCAATTCCATATCGACCCACTCGATACCAGTCCATTCCTTATCGGCCTAATCCATACCATCCCAGGCCATACCAACCCATTCCATACTATCCAATTCCATATCACCATCCTTTTCCGCACCATCCCATTCGGGAAATGTCACAGCCCGTGAGACAGTGGGAACATCAAGATCAAAAACCAAAAGTTCAACAACCCGAAGCATTGCAATACGCCTCCAGTGGAATGCCTACACAAAATGGACCCAGCTCCTCAGGAAGTAAGGCTCCAGCCTGTCCAAATTGTCAAAATCAACCCCATCAGCCAAAGCAAGAACAATTATCAATTAAAGAAGAGACATTTCAACAACCTTTCCTGCCTAATTTGGAAATGCAGCAGATTTCATTTAAGGAAGACCTCGATCAAAAACCAACCTTTGCCCAACTCCAACATTACTCTGCTAGTGCAAGCACGAACTCAGGACATAGTGAAGATATACTTAGTACGATATCTCCATTTATTTCCATCTCAAGCCACGACGGCATAGAAGCAAAGATCCGCTTAATAGAAAATTTCATCACTCCTACAAGCGCAGATAAACTGTTCTACAATTTATATTCAACGATAAATTGGCAGCAACAACTAATCAAAATGGGAGAAAACAGTGTTACTGTCCCACGTCAGGTAGCCTATTTTGGCGAACATCCGTATTCATACACAGGCTCAACACTAACTCAAAATCAGTCTCTGCCACCGGAACTTCAAGACTTAATGAGTATAGTCAACAAAACTTTGGGTTTACAACTAAACTCAATACTGCTAACGAAATATGAGAATCAATCTGACAGTGTGGCATGGCACGCAGATAATGAACCTTCCCTAGGTTCAAACCCAGAAATAGTAACAATCTCTTTAGGTGAACCAAGAGAATTGCAAATGAAAAACAAGTCCTTTCCAAGTGAAAGAAAGTCATTTATTCTAAATCCAGGAAGTCTTTTTCAAATGAGTGGATCAACCCAGGATTCTTGGAACCATAGGATTCCAAAAACAACTGTTAAAACAGGTGCAAGGATATCAATCACCCTACGAAAGATATTTCCGCCTTCAGAATTAAAACAAACTCATCAAAACAAGTCTTTTCGAACAAACAGACTTAATCACAAAAACAGGAAACGAAAAGCACTTCTCCGTAAAGCAAAGAACTTCCCAACTTCTCTTCCTCAAACAAAAAAGAAACAAAATTCACCTCAGCAAACAAGAAAACCTCAAGACAACTCAGAAGTATCTTCCTTAAGAAAAGAACTCCTTCCTCGAGCCCGTCCACACACCATTTTTGAAATTAACTCAACTCCAGTAACAGCTCTTCTGGACACCGGTTCTTCAATTAGTCTAATAACACCTTCAGCCATCGAAAAATTAGCATTCGCAATGGATCTAGAAGTTTTTTCAACAGAAACAAAAACAGTAACCGGAATTGGCGGTAAATCGATCAAAATTACTCAAGCAGTGAATTTACAGTTACACAAATGTAATTATTCTGAATCAACATTATTGCACATTGTGCCTGATAACTCTTTCGGCGAAGCAGATATACTTCTTGGTTACGACGTATTAAACAAAGGCGACGGAAAAATAGATCTTCTTTTAAGCGAAAGTAAACTGCGAATAGAAAATAACTTTTTTTGGTTGTATCCGGACCCTGAAACAGCATTGAATGCTTACTATGGAAACAATGAACTAACTTCTTGGGATGGCTACAAACCAATTTACCCAGATTACTCTCCAACAAGCGAAAACGAAAACACGTTACAAATTGTAGAGGATGTCACAGTAACTCTAGCAGCCCATGTGACAATCCAGCCACATTCTCAGTTCCTCGCAGTAGGTAAAGTTCAATGGGCATATCCGCAAAAGCAACATGGAATATTCATTCCAATCTTTCAGGAAGACGAAATAACATTTGCAAAATCAGCAGTAGAACTGCAAAACAACGGTTTGATAAAAGTTTTATGTATCAACGTTTCCACCAAGTCAATTACTTTACACAAAGATACAGTAATTGGTTCTTACACAACGTTACTCGTCGAGGGAGAACCAACAGATTTCACTAATGTTGCGCAAGATGATTCATCAGAATCACTTCCAACAACGTTAACAGACGAAGAATGGCAATCAATTGCTAAGCATTTTTCATTTGACAGTTTACCTCCAGATAAGAAGTTAGAATTTTTGGCAGTATTAAGGAAACATGAAAAAGCCTTTTCTCAACATGATTTTGATTTAGGAACTTTTGAAGGTTATGAACACGAAATTCGAACTGGAAACGCTAACCCAGTGTCATGTAGACCTTTTCGTCTACCCTACGCACAACGAGAAACCTTAGACAATTTTGTCGACGATTTGCTTAAAGCAGGAATAATCGAAACTTCAACGAGTGCCTGGAATTTTCCTTGTATGTTGGTCAAAAGAAAAGGTGGTGGCCACAGACTTGTGGTAGACCTACGAAAATTAAACTTAGTTTCAGAACTAGACGCAACACCTTTACCATTAATTGCCGAATCTTTGGACCAACTAGCAGGCTCGACAGTATTTTCAAAATTGGATTTTAGATTTGGATTCTATCAACTAAAACTATCAGAACCATCAAAAGAAAAAACGGCTTTTTCCACGCATAACCGTCATCTACAGTTTCGAAGATTACCAATGGGATTAAATTCAGCGCCTGCAGCCTTCCAGCGTGCAGCAAACCAAATTTTCGCTAAAGTACTAGGTCGCTTTGCACTCGTTTACATGGATGATGTTTTAATTCACAGTAAATCATTGGATGAACATTTAGAACATTTGGACACAGTTTTAACTTTAGTAGAAAAGAGTGGTTTAAAATTAAGCCCATCAAAATGTTCTTTCGCAAAGGCTCAAGTCCTTTATCTAGGATTCCTCGTTGATAAAAACGGAATAAAACCAGATCCAGAAAAGTTACGAGCAATCAAAGACTATCCATTACCCTCCAGGATAAAAGATGTGAGAGCATTTCTTGGACTTTGTAATTATTATCGTCGTCACGTGCCAAATTATACGCAAATTGCTCATCCGTTATACGCAATAACGAAAAAAGGAATAGACTTTAAATGGACCCCAGAAGCATTAGAAGCATTCCATGCACTAAAACAAGCTTTAATTGACGCAGCTCAGCTGAAACATCCTCGTTTTGATTTACCATTTATAGTCGAAACAGATGCAAGCAACATTGCAATTGGAGCAATTTTATCTCAAGATTTTGGTGGCATACGTTATCCACTAGCTTTCATCAGTAGGAAATTAACAGATACAGAACGTAAATACGACACAACACAGAAAGAACTGTTAGCCGTTAATTATGCTCTACAACAGTTTAGAGTCTACCTAATTGGAGTAAGATTTCATTTGATTACTGATCACGCTGCACTAATTTGGTTACTCTCAACCAAACCTGCAAGTTCAAGATTAGCACACATGATATTGCATCTTCAAGAATACAACTTTTCTATTGAACATCGTCCGGGAGTGAAAAATCAAAATGCCGATGCACTCTCTCGAATCGAGTTGCCAGTCTTCTCCTTAAACGAACTTTATCCAGTTTGGACACGAGGTCAAATGAAAGCAGAACAAGACCGTGATGCTTATTGCCAGAAAGTTCTCGCTACAATAAAACAACTTCAGAAAACAGACTTAGTCATAGATGAAGATTCTCACAATTTCTTTATCGACAATGATGGCCTACTTTTTAGAAAAGTAGCACCCAACGAAGCAGCAGGAAGATTTCAAGAAGTACATCAATTAATAATTCCTAAGACTTTTGTTCGTCAATGCATGAGAGAATTTCACGATGCCCCTTCAAGTGGACATCTAGGATCTTTGAAAACTAGAAAATCCATCGAGAGGAGATGTTGGTGGCCAAAAATGCGTCAAAACATAGACGAATACTGCAAATCGTGCGAAATCTGTCAGCGATGCAAAAACCCCAACATTCCTTACAAAGCTCAGCTTCGAGCCTTTAAGGCACTTAATGGACCAAACTTAACTTGGCAGCTAGATTTAATAGGTCCTTTAACAGCTTCATATTCAGGAAAAACCTACATTTTAACAATGGTAGATTCGTTCTCCCGTTATGCTATAGCAATAGCCTTACCCAACAAAACCGCAAAAGTAGTGGCTAAAGCAATAGTTGAGGAACTTTTCATGTTATTTTCAATGCCTAAAGCAATTTACTCAGACCAAGGCAGTGAATTTATCTCAGACACTTTAGCAGAAATCAACGCTCTTCTTAAAATTCATCAAGGTCAAACAACAGCATATTGCCCTTGGGTTAATGGAAGGATTGAAAAGTTGAATGACTCTATTATGAGAATCCTTCGGACATTAATAATTGAAGACCCATTAGCATGGGACGAACTACTTCGAACAACACTGTTTGCTTACAACTGTTCAGTTCACACTTCAACGAGACAAACGCCTCATTTTTTAATGATGGGACGAGATCCCGTCGTGCCAAACTCAATACTTATGTCCCCAGTTGGTATGCGGTACAACGCAGACAACGATGCACAAGTCCTAGAAAATCGACTTCACAAAGTGTTCAAATTTGTTGAAGAACAAAACTCTAAAGCAGAAACAAATCAGAAAAGATATTATGATCGTTCAGCTCACGAGTGGACATACAAAGTTAACGACTTAGTTTATGCAAAAGTCGTCGTACTGGTAGAGAAAATTTCTCCAAAACTGTTACCAGCATGGCGAGGACCTTATCGCATAATTGAAAAACTAAACGAGGTAACAGTTAAAATTTCAAATGTGCAAAATGGAAACCAGATCCTAAAAGTACACATCAATCATCTGAAACCAGCTTTTCTTCGGGATGAACCGGAACCACAAACGATGAAAGCAGATGACGACTTAGAAGCAGCAGAACATAACAGAAAAAAACTGAACCCTCGCCAGGAAGCGATAAAACGTCACATAGAGGATTCGCTGCTAAAGCCATACATAGTCGAAAAGAACTTAGACTTAACAGAAATTAACAAACTTCATGAAACTGTGCGAGACGACTATCCAAGGGAAACAAAGCGAAAAACTCGTTCAGATAGAATTAGAGAGCGAAGGTTAGCGGAATCAAAAAACACTTTGAAAACCAGTAATGCTCATGGAACACGTCAACAAACAAAATTACAAAACCTGTTCCCTTGATTTGACAAAACAAAAGTGCTGAAACTTCACGGAAGTATAAACACTTAGGTTGACTTAAACCTCACGAAGATTCGGTTGACATTGATCCCAATTTAAATGCACATAAGAAACAAGAGAAACAAAAGCAATTTAAGTTGCGTTCACAATAACTAGAATTTTGTTACGACTGTATTAGTCTAGTTATTAAGGTGTTTTAAAAACAAAATTTTTTATTTTATACGGTCAATGACTTGAGCAAATATTTTAATTACGAGCACAGAGTTGGTTTCCAATAATTAAGAGCCTAAAAGCAAAACTGTGATGGTAAAAACAAAACAAAAAAAAATGGGGTGATTAAAGGAAAAACTAAAGAATACAAATTAAAGGAAAAAGCCAATCAAGAGATAAGAAACATTTTCTCTTGCCAATAATATAAGAGCTTAAAAACGCACTTCTAGAATATTTTCTTTTCTCTCATTCCCATCCTTCTATTTTAAGGATAAAAGAAATAAATGGTTCCTTATTACAAAAAAAAAATTCTATATATATATTAA
>JAQIUX010000060.1:0-13592 GCA_034696965.1 Lithobius crassipes | reverse complement strand
CGCTGTACTGGGGATGACCTACTTACCAATAAGAGAGAGAAAGAGAGAGAGAGGAGGGGAGGGGGGGGGGGGGGGGTGTAGTGGAGGGAGCGACATTGCGCATGGACATCCCCCTCCACTCCTTGCTCAAAATGTAAACATTCAGCGCTTGCCATGTGGCCTGATCACTCCCCCCTCCCCTCTCACTACGCACAGTAGTCGGAGTCTCGCCAACACTTCAAACAAAAGCAAACGTAAAAAAGCTTTAAATTTAACTGGAATTCTTTTATTGAATTCAAATTGCTAAAACTGCTACTATTTCGGCACTTATAGTGTTAAATTTTTTTTTTCTTTCAAACTGATCAGGGGAAAACTGATCTTTCTTGATCTGGGGAAAATCATACCACCCCTCATCACACCTAAGCTACATCTGTTAGGCAGGATTCTTACAGGTCCTGGAAAGTACTGGATTTTTTAACAAGTCGTATTTAAAGTAGTTTGAAACTTAACATTAAATTCCAAGACTTTATTTAATAAAAAAAAAATTCCAGGACTTGTAAAAAAAAAACCTAAGTTTTAACAAAAACACACACACACATTTAACACTATAAGTGCCCCTCCACCCCCAATTTTCTTTGTTTCTAAAAAAAAAGTGTGCAGCATTAACCCTAGTTTACTAATAAATATTTATAATTTTTTTACAGGACGGATGTTCCATACCAGAGGACAGCTGCTAAAGACTGCTTGATGTTTTTTGGCCAAAAAAAGAGACAATCCAATTTCCTCCCCGTTCGAATGTGCTCCAATTGTTGCCGCTATCTCAGAAGGGTCCAAAACTACGATGTAAATAAGGCCAAGACACCGGAACGAGTTAAGACGGTTCGAACGCAAGTCAGTTCGTCCACGCCGTTTTCGATGCTGACTCCTAAATCCAGAAGCGTACGCTCACGAAAAGGCAGACACATTCGATGGCAGCAGAAACGAAAGATTCAGAGACTGGAAGAGAAACTCAAAAAACACGACCTACAGCTAAATTCTGCTCAACATGCTGAAATGGAGAGCGTTCATGCCATCATCAATGAGAACTTTTCTAGTGATTTAGGTAAGAAAGTTGCACAATTGTTTTCTTTTAAGTTGGCTTATTCGAACAAAAACGTAAAATATACAATTAAACTGGGTTTGTTATGTTTTATTAACTATTCATAATTTTGTCTTCCAGACTATGAACTAGCATCCTTAGGTGACGATGCCACAACGAAGGAGATGCGCTTGGCTTGGGAGCGAGATCGGCGAACCAAGCATTCTCAAGACAAGGGGCAGTTTTTCAAAGATCAGGCGAAGTCAAGTAAGTTTTCTAAACAGTTTTGCGTTTTTATAGTTATAAATCAAAAGTCACTCTGTTGTGACTTACTGAAATTTTTATTACATTATTCAATTTTTTTGCGTTTGAGTATTCTGATTGAGATAGCGGGTAAAATTTTCAAATTTCTATATGCAGGCCCTAATTTGGCAATGGGAAAAAGCAAGAATCCTACAATTTTAATTTTGCCCATGGACAGTTAAAAGACTTTAATAGCAGATGCTCCGTAAATGAGTTAATATTAAGGGTGAACTAAAGAGAGAAAAAAAATGAGCTCATTACATGAATTGTTTTAAGGGCAGTAGTTTCAATTTAGCTTTTGAGCCATATAATGCCACAACTAAATTTGCCTAGTTAAAATAACAAATTAGCCCCATTACTTGAGTACGGTGGCAAAAATCATTCTCGGGTACTACACTAAAAAAAAAATGTTTTACAAAACTTTGAATATGGCTTTAGGTCTAGCATGTACTATATTCCGGGTTCATAATATGCTAGCTGGAAAAGTCTGGAATTGCAAAAGACCTTTTTGCAAGCCTTGAAAAATATGGAAATTTGGGGAATGTCAACTTTTAGTCTGGAAAAGTCTGGAATTTTTTGCTCCTCAGGCAAACGCTTGTTATTCATTTTGCCGTTTTCTTGTGTGAATTTTTAGTCCCATTTCTCCGGGTTTTGTAGTCTGTTATACAGTTTTCAAAGTTTCAGTGAGCATCTTTGTAGTCGCTAGTTTTCAAGTACGATACTGAGGCTTTTATTGCTGGTGATTGCAACTGATTTGTTGCTGGGTCCAGTAATAAATTATAAGTCTGGAAATTTAAGCTCTGTAAGTCTGGAAAAGGCTGGATTTTTAATGTCAACAGAGTGTACGAACACTGTATATTTCAAATAATTTAAATGTGCATTTTAACTCACGATTGTTTATTGCTTTCACAGAAACTGGATCCAATGGGAACCGATGGAGTTCTATTACCTACAGACTTGGTAAGTAGTTAGGTTGGCATAAGACCACTAAATGTTTAAAATAAAATACTGTTTTCTTACTGTTGGAAGACAGCAGCATCTTGTCTCACTCGTATTTGTGAAATGCTTGCACATCACAAAAATGGATAATTTGAAATATGGTGGAAAAAGTGAACATGGGTACCACATTCTAATCCACAAATCAAAATGACTAATTTGACGCTTGGAGATGTAGCTGCTGTCAGTTTTTTTTGCAGTCCGCCCAGGTTTAGAAGCTGCAAATAAAATTATATTTATTTCTTTAATAATTTCTTAATGGCTTAAGTTTTTCAGACCAAGTGAAAATGTGATGCGATAATGCCTGCATTTTTCAGTTGCAAGCGTATTCATTCGGCACCAACCAATCGATATTTTGCTTTCTCAAAATTTAACTTTTAGCTTATGCCACCAATATTTTACACAAGTTCAAAATAATAATTTTGTAAAACAAAATTTTTATGGAAAAATGCTATGTAGTTTTCAGAGGATCAGCTTTTTTTGGCTTGTTACATTTTTGCTTATGATGTAAATTAAATCTTTTTGCGCAATTCCCAAATATGTCTGAATCTTAATCTATTTAATCTTAATCTCTTTTCAGCTTTGGCTGTGTTTTCACGGAGCAAAGCGGCATACGAAGCCCTGAAAAGCTTTCAGATCCTGCAGCTACCCAGCACGGATACGTTAAGAACTTTTATGCGGCAGCGCCTCAGTCAACCTGGTCTTGAAAGTGCTACACTTGACTACCTAAAAGACCAGATGCTACGTTATGAAGCAATTAATGCAGAAAAGGTGCAGACTGGTGAAAAACCTACATCAGGATACGGGGTTATCGTCTTTGACGAAGTGAAAGTTGTCGACAAGGTGTACTGGAACAGTAAAAACCATGAAGTTGTTGGCCTCGCCATGACGGAAGACGACTATTCATCTTTACATGATGTCTACAGCTCAGTGAAAAACTGCAAAAAGAATCGGCCAACCAACTACGTCCTGCAGTTTCTGTGGCGTGACCTGCAACAGTCGTATGATGTTGTTGGGCCATGGTTTTCGTTTCCCGATTCCATTGAAGCGAAACAACTGCTGCCATGTGTCATGGACACCGTAAGGGCATTCCATGCCTTTAACTTTAAATGCTTGGGACTGGTGTGTGATGGAGCATCGTCCAATCTGTCAGTTATCAAGAGGACCACGAATTCACCAGGCATCTACCCCTCTGTGGATTCAACTCTCGAAGATGAACAAGATTCACCTGTCCTGGATCCATCTTTTCCAAACCCAAGTGATTTTAGACTCAGAATTCACTGGATTATCTGCCCCTCTCATCAGGTAAAACACACAAACAAAATATATGATTAATTATTTAGCAGTAGATTACGTAAACTTATACAAGTGTGCATGCCAAAACAGCCATTTAGTAGCCTACAGTACTTCACAAAAAATTAAATTAATTATATAAGAAATAACTTTTTTGTTCTAAAGAAACTTAGCTCGCAAAGGGTTAATATTTTAAACTAGCGACCATTTTTTTTTTATTACTTTTTATCTGTACTGTACTTACAAGTGAGTGTTCATCAAGTCCTTATAAGAAGTAAAAAATACAAATACTACGTTAAAAAAAATCAATTACTCCAATGTTATTCCGACTAATCATTCTTTCCGTTACTGTTTTCATTCTAGCTGAAGAACATGATCAATGCTCTGCACTCATCCCGTGCTAAAGGTTCCAAAGATTTCCATATATCTGGCATTCCCTTTGGCTGGAGGGCAATTCAGGTGCGTCACATTAAAGCAATTAGCGTGTAATAAATCGTTAGTTGTACTGTAAATAATAAAACTGAGCTACTGGAATCTAAGAAATAACTGATTTGTGGAACTGGGCAAGTTTTTTTTTGTGAAAGCAAAGTTTTTGATAAATCGCCCTGTTCCCAATACCGCTGCAGTGTAACCTTAGGTTTAAATTGTTGAAATGGTATCAACTAGTTTTTTTTTTTAAAAAACCTCTCTTGGCTGACCTGACTTTTCTACTTTTTGGTTGTCTGCAGCATCCAGACACTCATAATTTTTTTTTTTATAAAATTTCACAAGGTTGTACATTTCTTGCCTGATATTGTTTTTTTAGCTAGTCGATTTCATTGTCACCTTTTCTCTTATAGGACATGTACAGCAGAGAAGTAAAACGAGCAGAAAACAACGAATCGAGGATGGTGCCAAGACTACAGAAGGCACACATTGTGCGCGACTCTTGGACCAAACTAAACGTCAAACCTGCTCGCATTATGATAGTAAGTGTTTTTCTGGAATGCACAAAAGTCTTTGGTAATGAGGTTTGATAGTGACATGCTGAGTGTTCACATATACTAATTAAATGTGCTAAAATTAATTTAAAGACTACAATTATGGGGCTTAAAATAATAATAAAAATGGAGTTAGCAAATTAGTCAAAGCAAGCAATGCTCCAATATGTAGATGTAGAAATCACACAATAAGTTTTCTGATCATTGTCAATTTACTGGGACTATCGAATTTGTTAACCCATAATATTAGCAATTTTTTTTAACTTGAAATTTCGTTTTCAGCAAGAACACGTCATTGCCGAGCTACAGCATCATGTCAACCCAGTAAGTCAGCCAAAGCCCCAAGACACAGCAAACGTCCAAGCTGTAGTGGACTACCTGACAGCTGTTCGCAAAGTATTTGACTTGGGCTTGCTGTCCAAAGAAAAGCTGGAAGCAGGGGATGGAGCTGCAATACGCAACATCAAAGAAGGGCTCAAGTATTTCCATGGGTGGCTGAAAGGACTGATAGGTAAACTATTTTAACATTACGCATAAGATAAGGACAGAATATAATTTTTTCAGTTGCTTTGATGCAGGGAAATAGCATACAGCATTTGGTATTTGCTTTATTACTGATGGCATGTTTGTGGAGTAGAAATTTGAAAATTGGTTTTACATTGCTTAGTGATGCTTTTAATACATAACTTTTTTTTTATTGTGTGTGTTTGTTTAACCTTTAAATTTTCATTTTATTCCAGCTGCAAATGGAGAGTACAAGCCAGCAGATGCCAAGCAGAAGCTTTTCATCTCATGGCAGGTAAAGAAAGTCACGCAAATAAATTACATGTAGTTTATTTATTAATTAACTGCAGTAAAACATTAGTAAATGATGCTTTAAGAATTAATGTTTATTTCCCTAGCTGAACATAGTTGTATCTCAACAATGTTTTCATTTTGCAGTAAGGTGTAAACAATGCTTCCCCCCACACATTCAAAATGAACGCTCTAATTCAGTTCACTAGTAATCTACACACTGCTATGGCCAAATCTCTTTTTTGGTAAAGACTCGTGGCAAAATAAACTAGTTTTAAATTTTGTTAAAACCTTTAATATAGTGCGAGTGAAGTTTTTGCAAATGCCCCTGAATTTAATTGCCACTGATACTTCGTATTCAAGTCATCGTGTTATAATTTTCTCTCACTTGTTTTTTGTTACAGACTTGGGATCTGCTCCGCATCGCAGCCTATGGCTTCATTGGCCTTCAGAAGGAGTACTCCACTCACTGCCCAGGAGACTACTTCTACCCCGTTAAAGTCAACGGCAGTTCTGTGGAGACTCTGTTTTCCCAGATGAAGTTCTCGTCAGCTGGAAAGCTTAGTGGGGCCAACTACCCACAGGCTAGACGCAATCTCCTCATCAAGTCTGACATCCACGGGCCACGCAGTTCAAGAGGAGATTATAGAGGAGCCCCATTAGCTGTTGCCAACGAAAAACTCCAACAAGTTCGAAAGAAGCGGGTGCCAAAAGGCAAAGAAAATGTATGATTTTGTAAGCACTTTTACGCTCAGTTGGGCAGTAAGTCGAACTATTTACCTCATGAACAAATAAAATTACTAGCCTGTTCATCAAATGCTTTACTACGTGTTTTATTCTGAAAGACCAGTTGCAACAGTTATAATGTCTTGTTAAGGAAAAGTAATTTCATCTTATTTCAAGTCTGGAGCCTTTCTAATTCGTACCTGTAAAATCCAGAATTTAAGACATGGATGCACAAAAGTGGAAAAAAAAGCACTTATGTGAAATACACAGGGTTCCCACAGATCTGTAAAAGTCTGGGACTTTGTGGAAAAAATAAATGTATAAGGGCAAGAAACTTCAAATATGTGGGAAGTTAGCGACTTTGAGAAAAGTTAACATGATGTGACCAACAAAAATATTTTTGCATTATTACTAACCAATGTGATGCTGTTTGCACAAAAGTTATCTATGCTTATGTTCTGGAGAACATTAAAAATATTTTTAAACCGGAGTTTTTGTGGGATCTCTGAAGTAAAACATGTTTTGTGTGCGTCTGTATGGTTCCATCTCCATGGCACGAGAAATTTGCAAACTGCAGCTAAAAATTATCTGCCTTACAAGGCCTGGTAAACATCTAAGGCTTTTAAAGTTAACTTGTGGATGTCATCAGCAACAAATTTATGATGGAGCATAATCATTTCAGCTCAATGTACAAGTCGTCCTGGTTCTTTATTATTTGTGACTTAGAAAAATATTGTGTGCGTAATTAATTTTTCGTAAACATTAGTTATAAAACCGCAAAAAAATTTTTTTGCTTCCCAGACCCCATGCGGGCAACTCAAAACTTGCGGGTCAAAATTTTCCAAATTAAAAACAAAAATTGTTACCTATTTAAGTAGGAAACAGCTTTTTTTTTTTAGAAAAGTTGCCAAAAAAGGGACTTTTCTGAATTTTGTATTAAAAATAAAAAGCCTGGTCACAGGGTCACTTTTTTAAATTAAAAAATGCCCAAGCAGCAAAAAAATTTTTTTTACGGCCTAAATAAATTTACTTGCAAGGGAAGTTCTTTTGAGAAAGGAATAGCTTGAGGAAGTTTTTACATTGCTCCTGCAAATGTCTTGACAGCTTACAAATAATTCTAGTTACGAATATAGTGTTGATAAAATTTTATTCACAAATGTTGATTAAAAAAAAAAATACGCCAGAGCTTGTTGAAAATTTAGTAAAATACAAACAGCTCATGCAAGTGCAAAACTCGAGCTCAAAAATAATTCGTAAACAAAAATGCAAGCAATGTTACAAAAGAAGTATAAAGTTGGTAATAAATACATAAAAAAAAATTGGCAAATACTGCAAGTTTTGTATCAAGTAGATTATTGAAAAATAATTGTTAAAAAAAGTGAAAGGCAAGAATTTCACTCAAAAATAATTCGTAAACAAAAATGCAAGCAATGTTACAAAAGAATTAATGTAAAAAAGTATAAAGTTGGTAATAAATACATAAAAAAAAATTGGCAAATACTGCAAGTTTTGTATCAAGTAGAGTATTGAAAAATAATTGTTAAAAAAAGTGAAAGGCAAGAATTTCACTCAAAAATAATTCGTTAACAAAAATGCAAGCAATGTTACAAAAGAATTAATGTAAAAAATTATAAAGTTGGTAATAAATACATAAAAAAAAGCACCCCGTAAAATTAAAACGGTACATAAAATTAAAGTGAACTTTATGTTATAAAAAAAAAATTTGCAAACTTAGGAAGTATTAGCCAACAAAAAAAACACAGTTAATTCAAAAAAGGTTATAAAACTATAAATCTAGCATCCTGCGAGGTCTGACAGGGCGACTTCTCCGCGATCGTGTTTGCTGCACGTTTGCGTCGTCTTGCTTCGCAGGCTGCTTGGCTGTTTTTTTTTTTTTTTGAAGCGGCTGGCTGCTTCGCTGTTTTGGTTTTTTTTGAAGCGGCTGGCTGGGCCATGTTCCTCCGTTTTTTCCAGGCTGTGGTGGACGCTTGGTACAGCTCGTCTCGTAAGTTGTGGCCTCCTCTCGCGTGCAACTTCTTGCTGACTTGGAGTTCCACCTAAAAAAGAATAACAGTTGGTCACAATATTATAGGCAAAAAACGTCATCATAAAAACACTGCTCAACATCGCAACTTGTGGGGGAGCAACATTACCTGCTTATAGCCAGCCAAGCTTTCGTTGAAACGGGCGTGCACTAGTTTTCGCACCCAGATTTTAATTAGCATGCCCACTAATTCTGGGACGGGTTCTTTTCGGTTGTTAAAGATGAAATTGGCAGCCGTTGTGAAGTGGTTGACTGCGTCTTTGTCGCACAGCAGCTGTGTGCATGCAACCTGCAAAAACATGAAGTTGAAATTATACAAACCTATCTTAAAAGTATTAAATATTCTATTCAGCGCTTGCTTTTTATTTGAACTGTTCCAGCATTGAAACACACCTGCAAACCCATGCATCTATGTTTGTAGATTAATGAATAAATTTATTTTCCCCCTACATCTGTTCTATATTTTTACGCACTAAAAAGTTTTTTTTCAACAGGAATTTTTTTTTGATAGATCATAAAAGATAATGAAGTGGCATTTTTAGTTGTTTTGCTTGTGAATATCATGTCACATTACAAATTCTAAGACTCATTTGCTGAATACAGTATTTGACAAAGACATTGGAAACTTGTATTTGCATCAAAATGTGAGATTACCTTTGCAATATTTGCCCCATATTTTTCGATGTTGGGTCCCACGGCGTGACTCCGCACAGCTTCAAGGATGTTGCGGATCGCAGGGAGAAAGCACTTTTTCGGAAAATACATCCCCCCACGATCACGCATTTGCAGGTAGATTGGAAGATCGTTCTTCTTCTCAGCCGGTGTCATTGTTAACTAAAATAAGGAAAAAAAAAGTCAAAATTAGCTTGCCAACACAAGAAACGACACCAATTTCTGTCATTGTTGCTGTGATTAAAAAAATAAATAAATAAATTGGGCCTACTTAAAATTAAATCAATGATTACACTTGAAATAAAAATGTGACCTTTTTTTTTTGTGCTGTATAAAAAAAATAGGCGTAAAAGACTAGACTAGGACCCAAGAATTATAAAATCTAAATTTACTTGTGCGTTTTTAAAGGGAAAAAAATGTTAAATTTGGTAGGCTAGGTGCCAAGTCATTTTAGGACAATAATTTAATCAAAATTCTAGTCATTTTTTATAATTGGTATGGCATTCATGCTATTTCAAGCTTGGCAGTTGCATGATATCACAAGATACCAATAATTGTCAAATAAAATATCAAAAGTCTCAAATTTGTTCAAAAAGTTATCAAAAGTATCCAGAGGTAATTTTGATTTTAAAAAATCTTTATATTCAAATTTCAGCCAGATAATCACGCATTTACTTTGCAATCAAATTCTTTTAACTGGTTCTTAAGTTATTAAACACTGGCAACCACCGTAATGGAAAACAGAAAAATACCAAACAAATATTAAACTTGGACAGAATTATCTGGGAGAAAAAAACAATTAAAAGAAAAATACCGGGTAAGAAATCGGATAAATTAATTTCTAGGTTTGAACGGGATTTTTTGGTATGAACCTGAAGCTGCTTTAGAGCGCGTAAAAATTATTTTATTACACCGCACGCTTGAAAATTGATGACCATTGTTTGACGAATGACAACCATACGTTTTTGTTAAAAATAATACGAAAAAAAAACGCCTCAAAACCGTATAAATACCTTGGAAATTAAATCCAAAATTGCGGAAGCTTCGTGTCGAGCTGCCGGCTGCAATTTTCCGTTTCTCTTTCGTCGGCGATATACTCCGGCAATTTCGCCCAGCGCTCCGCCCCCATAACAAAGCATGGTTTCGCTGTGTTCGGGCGGCATTGCCAGATCTCGAACAGTGATGTCTTCGGGTGTTTGGTTTTTCGCCAGTCGGACTGCTGCTTCGAAAACACGAAGGACGGCACTGGCCAGCGTGGTTGTCAGTATGATGGCGTCATCTACAGATGCTGTAGGGAAAATGTCGCTGCTGAAAATTAACACAAAATATAAGCCTACAACGTTTGCCAAACAGCAACAAATAACTGATTAAGCCGTTTAACGAGATGCTTACCTCCGTCTTGTGGCGTTAGACAGATGGCCTTGCCACTCCCAGTAGAAGGTCGCTTGTGATTCCGGGCCGACCGAGCGCGATTTCCCCACGCGGACAGCGATGTTGACGGCATCTTCAAAAAATCCCCGTACCACATCGTAGCAGCGTTCGTTATCTTGCAAAAGGTGGTACCACGCTTCTTCTCTAGCTGGACGGCAGTGGACGATTTCTTTTTCCGACATGATTGCCTCCACAAAACCAGCCTTCAATTTAGTTGGAGACAAAGATCTGACTTCAGCAAACAACTTCTCTTGTTCCGGACGGCCCATCCACGTACACTTCTTCGCAGCCATGTTTGATTATGCCTACTACAGCCATACCCCCATAAACCCTTGCTGCAGCCAACCGACGCCCTCTGGTGGCGCTTGGGCGAAACAAATTTTTTTGCCTCAGGCTTAGAAAAACCAAAAACGCCACGAACGGAACTGGTGGCGCCACCCATCCACAACATGCAGAACTAGCCAGGATGACTCTAACGTGTCAATATAGGCTGGTATACCGTCAACCACTCTTCCCCATTAACCCTTGCTTGTATGTAAACGAACCATAAATTGCTGTTAATCTACGGTCAACTTCCACACTGTTGTTCCACTTATAACGTCCCTGTCAATTATCTTCCAAGTTTATTCAAGTCATAGAAATGATATTGAAATCGTATGCCAAGAATGACTGGGCAAGTTCAAAGACGTTGTAAAAAATTGCCCTGACCTTTTTATTCAAGGCCATTATCAGTTCAACTTCGTAATTATGCGAGATAGAAGAAAACTTCCAATTGCAAAAATGTAGAGCATTGCCGATTTTGTAAGGATAGCATGTTTCAAAAGCTATAGGGGCCTAACGTTTTATTAAGTCACAAAAAAAAAATTAAAATAAAGAGAGTGCCAGGGTCATGCAGTGAAAGTTTTTTTTTTATTACTGCATGTAAATATTGTTCATGATAAGGCAAAAAAAATTCATTACTGTTAATGCAATACATACATACAGTACGGTAATAAAAATACAATAAAAACAGCAAATTGTGCAACAATTTTGCTTCACTGCATGACCTCTGGCACCCTTTTTTTATGGCTCTAAGAAAAAACTACAACTGTGGAAACAAGCTGTTCTTACTAAATCATCCATGCTCTACATTTCTGCAGCTGGAAGTTTTCTTCTCTCTCGTAAAGTTGGGTTATGAATGACCTTGAAAAAAAGCTCCAAGATCATTTTTAGGTCATTTTTTACAATGCATTTGAAATTGCCCCATCATTCTTGATATATGGTTTCATTCAATATCCTTTTTATGACTTGACTAAAACTGAAGATAATTGGTTGGGACATTTTAAGTGAATTACCCTGTAAACGAAGAAACGAAGCATACCAGCGAATCATTTACACTTCATTGTAGTAACATGACCAGAATTTAAACCTGCGAAAGAAAGATACCAAGATCATAACGTGACACTTTGACCATCACGCCAATAGAGTAGCATAGTGGGTGTGATATAATAGGTTTGTTCTTTCGCCGGTATGAATCCAGGTCGTGTCGCGAAAATGAACTGTGTAGTCATAAGTGATGGCATACAAAACTCGTAATTTACTGTATTGTTTCGCTGCTCTGCTTCGTTTTTTTCTTAAATATTGACATTTAACTTTTAATCAAAATGTATTGTACAGTAACCTAAAGTTCAGTTAGGAGTTAGAAAAGATAATACACCATAAAAGGTGAATCAAGATATATGTTACAGTAACACAGTTTATTGTGGGGGGCTACCTCCCACAATGCTTTAATGGGGACGTAAAACCAGGGGATAATGAAATATTTTAAAATTAAACTAGCATAAAATAAAACTAAATATAATGAAATATTTAACTTATGTTTTTAATTTGTTGAGGGGAGGGGATGCAAAGAAATAATTGTTCACCGCATCCCTTAAAATTATTTGCAGATTCGGCCCTGTATACGATAACTGGTTGGTAATAAGTGGTTTGTAAAACGTGTTACTTTCAACTGTGCTTGATGAGTTAATACAGGGTGCCAGCTTGTTTCGACCATTAGGATGGCGTTACTAGATTTCTTAAGAAAAGAAAAACGATGCAAAAACGGAACGCGGCTGCGTCGATGCGCTCTTCTTCACGTCATCCGTTAACTGCCAACCGCGAGGCCGCTTGTGATTTAAATCCTAGCAAATCACTCGCCGCGCTTGAGTAGTTCTGCTGTTTCCCCAGCAGAGGTGAGAACTTACAGCCTTTTTTTGCGTCCCAGTTGAAGGGTGGACACACGATTTTTAAGCATCTTATCCAGCAAAAGCTGATAATTGTCAGGAATTGATAACCTTTTCACTTTTTGCCACAGTTATGCTTGATTAATATACTGCTGAATTCCGTTACTTTTCGAATTGAATTAAACACGGCGACTCCCAGCAATTATTTAAGTCTTTTTATACATTTGCCCAAAGAGTTTCGTCAAGAACTACCATCCCCAAAAATCAATAGAAGAATCGAGTTACGGTTGTAGCCAAAAATGTATTCACATAAAAGGCCTAAATGCTAAACTCAAGCTTTGAAAATATTTTGGGGATTTTTTTATGATTGGTTGCTGCATGTTTTAGAAAAAAAATGTTAAACAAACAATCCAGATGGTTTTTTTTTGGCTACTGATCTATGATATTTGGCTAAAATCCAATCGTACGGCATGGAACTCGTTAATAAAATAAATAACTCTTCTATTTATGAAATACGTTTTCATGTATCGGCAAAGGTAATGTTGCCAAACACCAAGATGGCGGCAGATATGCGCGTTGTTCCACGGCCTTGTTATCAGTATTAAGGTCTCAACTAGTTCTTCGCACAATGTTAATCGTGTTTTAGTTTGCGATTCATAGAGTAATCACTACTGCACCATGTTAGAGGGAATGGTTTGGTCCGTAAACTACCTATGCGAATAATAAATGATGAAAGTACAAAGCCCCGCAGTGAAGGGCGCACGTTCACAATAATGGATAAACAGTGAAAGCATAAGAAAAACAACTTGCCACCACCGGGATCCGAACCACGGACCTCCTCATCTTACCTGGTGAGGCGCTCTAGCCAATTAAGCCATAGTGGCCATAACCCCAGACAATGGCTGCTGTTGTTTAACCTATACGAAGTAATTATTTTAAGGAATGAAAACTCTTTTGTGAAAGTGTTTATGCCGATACATTTGCAATGTGCATTTCGGAGCATAAAATTAGGTACCCTTTTTAGCCTACTTTCCATGGGAAGAGGAGGCTTATATAATCACAATGTCTGTCTGTCTGTCTGTCTGTCTGTC
>JAQIUX010000059.1:0-13604 GCA_034696965.1 Lithobius crassipes | reverse complement strand
GTCTGGTCTGCAGACATCCACTACGGGTTGCTTATGGGTGCCATTTTAGTTCCTTTACGTACGTCTGATATCTCCATAACTCAGTCATGTTGGATACATGTTGTATTAGAATTTTTTACTTGGATTTACCTCCTGAGTCTACCCTGAAAGTTTGTCGGTGTTGTTTGCAACGCCCTGTATATAAATATTATAATTATTTTTAAAAATTATAAATTATAATAGGATGATTCTGGACTGCACCTGAATTTCTAATTATTACATCATTCCTTTTTTTGTGGTCAGTATACGGCCATGATTTTTCTTTTAAATAATTTTGAACAATTTTCCTTCAAAACTACTTTTAGATTGCCATTTATGGAAGAATTTGACTCTCTACCATGGTGTACAAGTCTCGAAAATATAACTCGCACGTTATCAACAATCAAAAGTGCAATGCACCGTTTTCGTTATGCCATGTGTCCACAGAAATGCATCGAAACTCGCTACAAATTACAGAAGGAATATCAGGCACTAGCTGTCCGGAGAAAACACTATCATTACATGCATCCACCTTTACCACCTGGCCTTTTGCTTCATTCATATTCGAATCGAATCCCGCTGCTCAAAGAAGAAGCAAGTTATACCTGGCTATTCTTTTCATGTGAACTTGGAGGTGCCCTTGGTTTATCACTGGGCGTATGTGGATTACAAATTTTAGAGATTGTGACATCATGGATTGCTAAGCGTTACTTTCACAATAAAAAACAGGTTAAGGATGGAGGAAAAAACAAAATTGATGACAAAAATCATTTGGATTCTGAGACCATGTGGGATTTTCTTCAAATCCCTGGATTGCATTTTATCTTCAATCATAGGTTTTCTTGGACTCTTCGAAGTCTATGGAGAATCATCTTTGTATTATCTGTCTGCTTCACTCTTTACCAAGCCTGCAGATTCGTTTCCCACTATAGGTCGGAACCAATCAATACTAAAGTCACCTACGAATACATAGAAGACACCATCATCCCTTCGGTGACTGTTTGCCCTGAATACAAGAACTATTTTCCTGTTGTGAATCCTGTTGTCTTTAAAAATAAGTTTCAATGGGAACCTTCATTGAGATATGTGATGGATTTATTGGCTAAAGAAAGATTAGATCTAAAAGAATTATGGAATATATCTACAATTCCTGCTGATGGGCTACAATATAAGATTTATAGCCGGGTAAGTTGACATAATATAAATTTTCCCCTATATTTTCTAAATTATGTATTGGATCAATAATGATGTTATTCCAAATTGAATCCCGAAGGTATAGATGGTCCTTGTATGGGTTACACTTTCAACAAAATAATGGTGGAAAGTGTAATTTGTAATAATAATACACGTGTACATTACATAAAGAATGTAGGTCTACATTAAGAATCATTTTAGTATAATAATTAAAAACAGAAAAACTTATAAAAAATTTTGTAATATCATAGTGTAGCATTATGTTACGAGTCTCCGAAACAAATAAATTTACAGAGCTTAAATTAAATACTAGTATCGATAAGAACTAAAACCAATTTATCGGTAGGCTACATAAAACTACTCCATTTTTATTTTCTGAAAGCCAATCTTCAATTTGGCGCTTTATCACATTGCAGCCTATTAATCTAGTTAGTTCCTCTGGTATTTATTATATATGTAATTATTTTATAAGTAGTAGTTTAAATAATATTACGGCTGCTACTACACGGACTACGATAAGTCTTACAAAAGAGAATTTTCCAGTTTCTTTAATTATTTCAGAACGCAACACCTGTCGAAAGAATGGGGATCAGTCAAGTTACAATTTTACCTATTTCATATCGATGCTTGTTTTATTAAAGGCTATAGGCCAATGCGGCTGAAATAATGGCCTCCAATTTAGATGCAATACACAATGTAAACAATTTAACTTTGGCCATCCGGCTTTATGGACTAAGTAAGTGGCCACCACGATTAAACATGCCCACAGTGTTTCAACAGAATACACCATCAAACAGAGGGCGCCAGCACCGCCTCTCTCCACCTCCATCCTATGGCGCCGTAAAAACAAAAAAGAAAACAGTTGGCGAGTTGTAAACAACTCAGATCTGACAGTAAGTCACCCAGCCCCTAGCTGAAACCAGCTCAACCAATGCGAACCGATCAAATTTATGACCAACAAAGGGAGATCCGTACCAGAGACAAGGTGACGTAAGAAACGGACTAATCCCGCGGCAGGGACGGTGAAGTATGACGTCAGAAACCAGTCGGTCCAATCCAATGGCGCTCAGAAGAAAGATAACCTTGCTGGGAAATGCTTTCTTAACTCGAGTGCTTATTCAGATTAGTAGTGGGCTGATTGACGCCAAAGAAATATGTTTGTCTTCGTCACTTGTGTTTTTTTTTTAATTGTTATTATTCTGGCACGTCGTCGTGCCGGATTGCGTGGCGCCACCGTTCGTTAAGCATGTGCAAACAAAGGAGCCATGCAAATAAAGCAGTACTCATCGAGTGCCGTTCGCGCCATGTTTTGGCTTGACGGCTAGACTTGATTATGACGAATACGACGATGATGTTAAAAAATGACCTTGGAGATCGTTATAAAGGTCATCCAAAGTTTATCTTCTAAACTACGCAAGATAGGCCAACTAGAATAAAGTAAATTAATAGAGTTGTAGAGGACTATGAAACTAGGCCAACACAGCAAGAAGAACAGAAATTGTGTCATAAACGCGAAAGGTATGGCCCAAACAAACTATAGACAATTAGACATAGTGCAAGGAAATCAACCAACAGACAGCGATAGATGACTTGTTGCATCTCTGCTGCCCCTTGGTTGAGTTTCCTGTGCCGCCTACCTAGATTGTCTGGTCCATATCTTTCGCGTTTATGAAACAATTTGTTTTTTTGTTTTTTTTTTCTGTCTTTTTTTTCTGTTGTAAATACACAAACAATGAATCGTTGTAAATGAGATCAATAGCCTATATAAGTGGAGTAGTGGCCGTGACGGTAAAGGCGTCTCGGTATGATCCGAGGTTCGGACTGTCACCGGTTCGCATCCCGGTCATGTCACTATAATGACGCGTAAGTGCAGGGAAATAGCATATAGAATGCGTTATTTGCTTTATTATTTCGTGTTGCGCTTCGTTTATCCTAAATTTCTGTTGTTCTTGCTGTGTTGGCCTAGTTTCATAGTCCCCAACAACTTTCTAATTTACGCTATGCTATAATGCTATCTTGCCTAATATAGAAGATAGATTTTGGAGGGACTTGATAACGACCTCCAAGGTCATTTTGGGCATCATCATCGGATTCGCTACATAACCAATTCCTATAGGAGTATGTTGTTATGAACGACCCGTATTTTTTATTTTATTTTTTATTTTGAACAGACATTACAAAAAACATTTGCCTAACACACATAAGTATAAATGTAATAACAAGCAGCATTCATCAAAAATATATCAACTAGAACACAATAAATTGCACCTACACTACAAAACATTACAATAATATTGTCTTTTAAAGGCCCTTAACAAAGTTAACACATTCCATACATTTTTTCCAATTTATATTACTTGTAATTTTGTCAGACAAATTAGGTAGATTTTCACAAATATACAATTGTGTACAGAATACCTGTTTTAAATAATTTCCTAATTACTTAACATTTGGATTACTTTTGGCGGATTTACTTTTCCAAATATAAAATTTTACATGACTCGAAATAAAATTATACAAACTACTTCCGTGCTTGATTGAGCCAATTAAGCTGTTGACCCTATTTATTTCTTTTGCTTCTTCACATGTATTATCGAGTTGAAGTATTAACTCATTAATTGCTCTCCATATTACTTTAATTTTACTGCATTCAAAAAATAGGTGTTCTATCGTTTCTTCGTCCTGACCACAGAAGGTGCAAAGTGGGGATTCGACGTCTGTAACCTTACCAAAGATAAATTGCAATTTTATTATAACTGTTGTAATTCATTGGCTGTTTCGTTTTATTTGTACCGTGGGGGGGGCGGGGCAAATTTCTACTTGTACGGTGGAGTAGATTACGTGGCAATTACGTGGCAAGTGACGTAGTAAGTGCCGTCCGTAGGCGCCATGTTGAAAGACAGAAAAAGCTCTTTGCTTCACCCCCCTGTAGGCCAGTATCTTAATGCCTTTCGTTATTTCTTTTCAGGCCCACCAGGGGTTCGCAGGATGCCTGACGTCATGTCCGTAGCTGGAAGGCAACTCGACTTGTTTTGCCCGGCAGTTGGCCATCCCATCGACACCATTTCGTGGAAAAAAGGTGAAGATTACAAATTGGAGTGAAATCATAAAACCAGGAGTTGCATGAGAAAACTACCACAATCGTTGTAATTTCACAGTGTTCATACGCTCCACCGGCTTTTTTTAGAATAATTCCTTTATTAATTTGCTCACCTCTAAACTAAATGTTAAGGTAGGGACACATACGACAGCGTAAATAAACAAACAATGAATCGCTGAAATAAGGTCAATATATAGGAAGAAACGAAGCGCAACAGCGAAATAATAAAGCAAATATCGAATATTTAATCATTTTATTTACTAATATGTTTTCAATTACACGTTACCCGATGATAATATATAAATTATTATTATTATTATTATTATTATTATTATTATTATTATTATTTATTCAGTTGTACAGCTTGGTACATTTGTATTAATAAATAAACACACACATACAAAATACATAATATTTACAATATAGATTACCCCTCCTCCTCTTCATTCTCTTCCCCCTCTTCCCCTTCTTTCAACACCACCATTGCTTCTACAAATTGTTTCAAATTTTCCTTTAACTCTTTAACCGTTTCAATTTCTTTTCCGTAGAACATAATAAACTCCTTAACTCTTTTCCCTAACACTGTCTCCCATTTATCCTCATTAAACAAGAATTTTAAAATCTCGTTTTCACTATTGATAATATTATTCCATATTATAAAAACTTTCCAATTTACTAACAAGTCCCAAATAAGCAATCCACTTTCAAAACAAGCCTCATGATTACTACAAAATTTACTTTTTCCAACCGCTCTTTTTACCAGCCAGTGATAACATTTAGCCACATCTCTATATTGTTTTTTTTTCACATCTATGCAAAATTCAACCCCATACAAATCTAGAGCACAAGTCTCTAACAAAAAAACTCTATTATCTTGAGTAACCACCTCGCCGACCTGGTGTAAGATCATATTACCCAACTTGTTCATTTTATTTCCAACCACTTTTAATTGTTTATCCCATTTTAAGTCATTCTGAATAATTACTCCTAAGAATTTATATTCTTCCACCCACTTAATTTTCTGGTTTCCAATTGTTATATTCTTTAATTCCTTAAATTTCCCCTCTGCATTAATATTCATAGCAACCGTTTTTCCCATATTAACCTCTAATCCTTTTTTCTTTAATTCATTTGTCAGTACTTTTAAAATTTCACTAATCGCATGTCGTGTGGGCCCAAAGACAACAATATCGTCCGCGTAAATTAAAATATTAACTGTCTTTCCCCTAAGTCTACATCCCTGCTCTAACGTCTTTATTTTTCCAGCTACATCATCCATAACGATGGCAAATAACATTGGAGATAGCGGACTCCCTTGTCTCACTCCCCTATCCACTAAAAAAACATCAGACTTTAGCCCCTCCCAAACCACTCGATTGTATTGCCTTAAATATTGTTCCCTAATCATTTTCACCACATTTTTCCCAATTCCAATTTTGTTTAGCTTATTCCAAATCACATCATATTGAAGTTTATCAAACGCCTTCGTCATGTCTACAAAACCACAAAACAGTTCTCCTCCCTGCTGACAGTAATAATTTTCCATTTCAACCAAAACTTGAATAGCCATTTTTGTTGAAAGGCCCTTTTTGAACCCGAACTGGCATTCATCAGTACTGTAATGCTCATTAATTTTTAACAACAGTATGCTATCAATAATTTTTGCCCATATACTAGTCAACGAGACTCCCCTATAATTATTTGAGTCTTGATTATTCCCTTTCCTATCTTTCAATATTGGTTTGACCCAACTCTCTAAAGTGCTGTCTAACACACAGCCATGCAAAATCACTCCTTTCATTAAATTTACCACCCATTTCCACAATTCAGCACCTCCCCATTTAATTTGTTCTCCAACCAACCCATCTGGTCCACGTGCTTTTCCAAGCTTAATTTTTTTTAAAACGCCAATAATTTCCCATTTATCAATACCAATAAATTCTTTCTCACCCTTACTTCCCTTATCCATTTCCTTATCCTGTTCTCCAATTTTTATTTCTTCGGTACCTTGTTTTCCAATTTTGCCAAATTTTCTTTCCCAATTTCTTACAATTTCTTCCTTATCAGAAAACCCATCAATATTTTCTACCTGATCTTCATTCTCCTTCCTTAGTTTATTAATTTCTTTCCAATATTTACTTTGATCCAGCTTTCTATCATTTTTTAACAAATTGTTAATTTTAAACTCCGTGTCATGTATCTTACAATATCTTAAAGCACTTCTGTAAATTCTATGTTTTTCCTTTCTATCCTCATACAGCTTCCCCTCTTTCTTAGCTCCCCCCTTGTTCCATTTACTATTACTTTCTTTATAATCCTTATATTTATTCTTAACAATTTCTTCCCACCCAGCTAAAACTTTAAGTCTTTTTCTTTTTCTTTTTTCCCTCATCCATAACCTCGATTCACATACTTTCATCCCATTTGTTAAAAAACTACAGATTCCATTCAAATCAAGAGCATGTTGCCTATTTACACAACCTTTTATTTGACATTTAAACACTTCTGGTTCTGGAGAAGATTTTAACCATTCAGTTATCTCCCACACATATTGTTGTCTTTGTTCCTTTCGACTGCGCTTCCAATTAAAGAAATTAATTTCCTTGTTAATTTCATTACTAGTTTTTCCCTTTAACAAACATTCCTTCTTTACATTAATCCAAATTGGGTAATGATCAGAACCAACAATATCCAAAAAAACTCCCACTTCCATAATCAAACTCCTTATTTTACTTGAAACCAAAAAATGATCAATCCAAGATTTAACCCCATTAATTTTACTAACAAATGTAAATTTGTCCTCATCCTCCCTATCCCCAATTACAAGCCCATTTTCAATCAAACTCTCTTTTAAAGTATCCAAAAAGTAACCTTCTCTCTTATAATCAGTATTAAAATCCCCTCCAATCACAATATTTTCACTCTCAGTATTCTCAATTTCTCCATTTAATTCCCCCCAAAATTCAAAAATATTAAAATTATCCTCAATTCCTTTACCTTCACTTGGTGCATATACACTAAAGAAATTGAATTTTTTTTCACTAATAATAACTTCAACATTTATAATTCTTCTATTGTTAGTCACAGTTACCCTCTTAACCATATCGATCACCTCCTTCCTCCACAAAACAGCCACACCTCCATATGGCCTTCCCCTCTTTTTGTGCCTACAGGGATCCATTCCCGATACAAACTTTCCTGTAAAGTCATTATCAATATTTTTTAACTCTCTCCCTTCCCACTCCTCTAACCAAATTTCTTGTAACAAAATAATGTCAGCCCTTTTGCAGACATCTTTAATTCCCATAATATTGGATTTCATCCCCTGGCAATTCCATGATACAAATGTCAAAAACTCTTTATTCTTTTGTGTGTGAACCATAAATTCAGTATTTAACTGTTCTCCCCTTTTCCTCTTTTTTTTTCAAAAAAATTTCTAACTATGATACCTCTTGGCCAGTGTTTTTCTAACATAATTAATGGCTTAATTCTTATAGGCACTGTTACTTTATAAGACTTAGACCATCCCTCATTCACCCCTTCCCTGTTTAGTTCAATCACTAAACAATCAACTTTTTCCCCCAAATTATTACCCACTATCCCCTCAATGTATGTCTTAATTCCAGATGCTGTTGTCCTTCTGTCGCATCTTCCGATGTAGCACTTTGCGGATCTTTGGCTCGATCTTAGCCCACTATTTTGGTGATACGGTTTGCTGTATGTCTTTTTTTTGGCACTCACAATTATGAAAGGGTCTTCTTTCGCATCACTATCTCCATTGAGCACTTCACTGTATCTTTGCTTTTCTCCTTCTTGGCTATGTTCACCCTGTTGTTCTCTTATCATTGTTTCATTGTGGCTTCCTACCTCATCTCTTTGGTCTTTTCTTTCTTCAATTTCCCCTTCATCGTCGTACCCCTCTGAACTTCTAATCTCATTCGTCCTGTTTGGTTCTTTATCTTGTTCTTGGACAACTTCGCTCCCAATTCGTACAATATTCTCTTTTCTTAATTTACTTGTCGCTTTTTTCTTTCCTTGATTTGATTCTTCCTTCTGTCTCTCGGGCACACTCTTCTTAATCTTGTCATCCTTAATAATGTTCAATTTTTTTAATTCACTCCTCGTTTCCTCCATATGTAATTGAATTAGTTTTTCAATTTTGTCCATCCTCCCCTGCCTTTCCAACTCTTTCCATTTTTCCGCCTCCATCCTGTTTAACTCTTGATCTTCCTTTTTCTGAAAAACTTGTTGCATGTGTTTTATTAACTTATTTGTATCTTCTACAATCTTTCTTATTTCCACTTTTTCTTCATTCTTGTCTAGGTTAATACTAGGCCTGTTTTCAGGGTTTGCTGTCACAAACTTTGGCATCTCGTCTATGTCCAGCTTCCCTTGCATCCACATCATATACGCATAGATATCTTCTATTTCCATATCCTTAGCTTGTCTTCTTGTTGAATTTTTTCTCTCTTCATACTTCACCCCCTCTTCTTTCGCACCTCTTTTTACACACTCTTCATACAATTTCTGTTTTGCTGTAGTAATTTCTTCTCTTGTGTAAAATGCGACATTCTTAATTACTTCTAACTTTGGCCACTTATTGATTTGTGTGCCCACAAATGTAAGCACATCATCAACAAGTAGGTCTTCTTGCTTCAAACTCAATAATTCATTCCTTTGTTGTTCCAATTTTTCTTCTAAGCATAGCACTTTATCCCTCAGCTCCATTACTTCTTCCCAGCTAATTTCCTCTTCCAATTCTTCCCCCTCTTCTTCACTATCTTCACCATTATGATCCTCAAAATGTTCTTCATGTTCAACTCTTCTTTCCGATTCATTTTCAATTTCCATTTCTATAAATTCTTCGTCTCCCGTTCCATGTTGCTTCTGAACTTCCGTATTATGTCCTCTCACCACCTCTTCACATCGCTTGCATAAAAAAAAAATACACTTTTTGGTTTGTATTTCTACATAAACCGCCAAATTATCACTGATTCCTAAGCATTTACTATGTACTGTGAATCCACATTTACATTCAAGCTTATGCTCCTTTGCTTCAACTTTCGTGTTGCACACACTGCACGTCGGTTGTTTCCGAGCTTTTGATCTCGTACGTCTTTCACTCTCACTTTCCGATACACTTCGCTTCTCCTCACTAGCGCCATCTCTCGAGCACATTCCATACTCTCCTCCCTCTCTCCAACTATTGAACTCGTCGCTACACTTATCACACACAAACCAAAATCCTTTTACTGAAGCCTCTTCCACTTCCAATCCCAACACATCTTTGAGCCCCACACATCCATAATGCCATTGTACCTTGCAAACTGCGCATTTGAGGCTCTTGTTTCCAGTAATCTCTCCCTTTCTGCAACGCCCGCACTCGCTCGCTCCTGCACTGGACGCCGCCATCTTTTAGCCAATTAATTTTTCGTTTCGTTTTCTATGGCTTTAACGTTAACATAATTCATTAATCCAACTTTACCTGGATTGGCCTTTAGAAGTTCAATTTCCTGTTTGGCTTCGCTCAGTTTCTTCTCTGCTTCTTCCTTATTCCGTTCCATCTCCAACTTTAGGCTCACAACATAATTCTGCAACGCAGCCACGGTCCAAGGCTGATCCCTCTCACACACGACCATATTTCTTTTTTGGCAATTCTCTCTGACCCATTTTCCAACTTTATAAGCACCCTCTCCTGAGTCCATATGCACGCAGTTTCGTTCACGGTCCGCCATTGCTTCTTTACCGTCTTCTTCAATCCAGTTACTGAAAAACAAGTCCGTCCCATCGTTCCATCGGAAGACGCCATTAACATCCAATTCCAACCCCAACCAAATATTCTCAAGAGTTTCCAGGTCTTCGAACAACAATTTCTCCAGAAATTTCTGTTTCTCTTCGGTTTTGACTGTAACCAATTTGGGAACGTCGTCTATTCGGAGTTCTTCAGCATAACTTTTGCAAATTACGTCTGCATCTTCTTTAGTCTGTGTGTTTGATTTTGTAACCAGTTTTATGCATTTTTCGTTTTTGAATGGAATCCAATCTCCGCACGAGGAATCCAGGAATGGATGGGATTCGCCTACGGGAGAAATCAGGTGATTAGTTTGGATTCGATTTGTTTTAAAATGTTTTTATCGGTTTATGGAACTACTTAATAAGAAATGGTGTTATTATGTCCTAAATTCAATATTTGCATATTTCCATATTAGTTCCAGAACAGTGACAATAAATCTGCATTTCAACAGGCAGCTTTGATATTACCATGACAACACTTCATGTTAAATATATAAATACAATAAAAAAATATTTGCCGCCGCATTTATCCTCAGCATTTATTAGTGATAATAATACTAGGTTGAAGCAAATAATGCTTATTAGGTTAAAACATGTGCTAAATCCCTTGTCCATTATTCATAGTGTCTCAATCAACTATACTTGATGTTGTACAGTGTACATGACATGATACAATAGTTAATATCGTGCTGGATATAAAAGTTCAGCCAGACAGAGCGTTAGCCATGCTATACAGGCTCTGTTATTGATGCATTCAAAATATCTCTTTCATTATATATAAACGTGACTGGCCACACAGACCTTCGTACGATATGGACGCTAAATTACCTGTTTTGGATGCATACATGTTTGAACTGCCGCTCTGTTTTGAAAATGTTAAAGTGCCAACATGGGCAGTAACCCCACGAACTATCGGGTTTCACTCGATAGCTTCGCAATAAACATAGCTTTTGGTGTGGCCACCCAGTGTTACAAAGCATACAATAGTTTTCATGGCAAACGTCAGCCGAAATTTTAATAGCAATCTGTCAGGCGGAACCATAATGTGACCAATCAAAGTAAACATGACTTATTCTGGATGTGAAGTTTGAGGTGTTATAATGTCCAACGAATAGCTTTGCTTTTTTATGCAGTACAAACGTGGAGGAATGACTTCATGGAATTATAAAAAGTTATAGGAATAGCTAGTGAATGGTTAATAATAAACAGAAGACAAGGTTCCTATTATGGCCTTTGATTGCCCGAGGTTTACTGCAGAATCGTATTTGCACACCATCGTGAGATCTAAATGGCTGCATATTGAGCTATGTGGTTACCGACAAAAAATCCTTGCAAATTCCGCCTGATAAATCGCATCGCTAAAGACGACTAACAAACATACTCAGCAAGACAAAAAGACAAGGCACCCACTAAAAAGTATAGATATGGTTAGAACTAGTTATTATTTTGAAATGACATAAAAACACGGTCGTAGATCAGCAACTATAGGTAGGCCTTACTCAGGCTTTGATTCTGTGTCTCAAGATTCCCTTTACTCTGCCTGCTAGCTGTTAGTTTAGGGGAATGCCTCATTTGTTTCATTGCCTATGTTTATGAGATAGTGTTGGGCCATTGATTTGATATAGCGCTGCCGAGAAGTCAGCAATCAATGCGAAACGGAATAAGCCACTTTGATTTTGGCTATCACGCAGACACTTGATATTTTTTCGCGATTAAGCACTTCCTAGTCCACTTGCATCCAGTCATCAGACTAGGAAAACGCACAAGTATGCTTATTACAGATTCCACACTAATTTGAAAATTAGTTGCCAGGTGGTTAAAGAAACTTCCCCAGCAGATACCATTGCCATTGATGTCAGAATTGGTACTAGCATTGTTTCTTATCTCAGCACAGTTTTCAAGCAGCATAAACACTTAACAGCGTAGTATTATCAAAGCAGAAAATCTGCTGGCTGGAACTTCGCATTAGCTTAAATAAAGCTTAGCCCCACGTTTTCCCTAAAGGACATTTACGTCAACCAAGGTGAACTTTTAGAATCTAGCGTAATACTTTTAAATGCTTTGCCTGTGACCCGTGTTCTTTGCTAATAAGACACAAAAAAGGACAGACATACGACAATCACATCAGCTGATCTAACTTTGAACTTTGAACATTGTCTCGTCTTGTGTTAGGATTATTCCTGCAATTAGTCCGATGGCTTTAAATGCATTGAAATCCCTAACTGTAGTTCTGCAATTGCAACGGTGTAGCCTATAAAGTAAGCGAACAAATTAAAAAAGGCAATACTTTTGATGAATCTGACGTTTTTCACGAGGCAAAGCCCTCGTCATGGTTTTGTAAGAACCAGATGAAACAGCTTATTAGCAAGAGACTCCATAACGTCAATAGGTAAAAAGTAAAGCATCTAATAAGACAATAGCATGCAATACATTGTAGGGACCAGCTCTGGGTTTCGAACATGAAACTATCGCATAAACTTGAGAACATAAGATTTTGGATCAAAGGTTGGAAACAAAATGGTTGCTCTGCGGCTTGTAGTAACTACGAATGTTTTTTTCCATTACTTTAAATCTCCAACAGATAGATACAGTAAGTCAAACCTTTTTTGTCATTGAATTACACGCACACGCAACTACTAAATTATCGATTTAGAGCTTTAGTAAAAGTCAAAATTTAGAGGTCAACAAATTGCCTTAAATGGGGAAAAAATAATTTGAGAGAATTCGGAACCTACTTTCCGGCTATTGTTTCCTTGTTTTCGTCAACTGTTTAATTATTGTTATGTAAACTTTCTAATGCAAGCATATTAGGCCTGCAGTGCAATACATAAAGATTCAAAACTTTCAAAATTTGCAATTTTTTTTTCAATTTTAAATTGTCAGTTTTATGTGGTAATTTTAAATTTGTTGCGAATTTTTATTTTTATTTTAACGCGGCCAGTTTTATGAAGTGCTGTAAACATATTAGCGAATAATAAATTTGCTGGCAGCTGATTTTGAATTCGTGAAAATTAAAGCAAAGGTCGAACGCCAATACAAGTCATGGAAAAATTGACGTCTTTAAAATTTAATTGAAAAAGATACAACCCGGTGTATCGCCATAAAAACAGTCACGTTGAAGGCATGCTTTTTAAAGGGTAGCATAGCGAAGCTGGAAATCCAAATACATACAGTTTGTAAATTTTTTGTGATACTGACGTGCAGGCTTCCAGCTATATTATAAAGTGTTATCACATTTGCATCAACCCTAATTGTTGACCTGAACTTTTGAGACGATTGGTGAACTTTTGAGTTTTTATGTGATAGTGATTGTGATAACCTCGCAAGTCTGATCAGCAGACAGACGCCAGAACGAAAAAGAATATAACCACCGTGGTTAGCAGCCAGGGACGCAACTACTGGGGGGGGTAGCTTTTTCCAGTTTTACCTTTTTGTCGGCAAAATTTGACCATCGTCGGCAAAATGGCGATTTCTCCAAAGGCCAGTGCTTAGAAAAAAG
>JAQIUX010000058.1:0-13613 GCA_034696965.1 Lithobius crassipes | reverse complement strand
AGCCTGAAGTAACAATAGCAATGACATCTCAACAACATAACTTGGCGGCGACACACTAGCGTGTGTCTAGATGTATTGTGATTGTTAACAAAAAACTCTCTCCTGAAAATAAAAGGCATTGTTGAGTTGGGCCATTATTATTCTCCGTGCTTCAATTATTAGTCATTTGGTTTTCTACTATTTGAAGCCAGGTATTTTCTCTTTTGCTGGCATGCCAATTTTTTTCAACAGCAAATTCTACATCAAACTCTCTCGAATAGGCGAATTGGTAAGCGGTAGCCTTGATTAAAAAGCTGATTATCTCTCTTTTCCCCTATCGAATGCAATATGATAAGCTTTTCAGAAAAACATTTACGGCTACGCTTCTCAGAAATCGAAAAACAACACGTGGAGAGTCTTTCAAATTCATATGTGCTCATGATCTATGTTTCTATACCGACTGTGGAAACCCAAGTTAAATGAAAAAAAAATTCTACCGAGTCACGGTCGCAACCTTTCTGAGAACAGAAACTTGAAACCGATACAGTCCATAAAATTTTCTTCCCTCCACGGACCATAACCCCTTCAGTTTAAGTGGATGCTACAGAATTCTTTCATCGTTGAAGAACTTCAGCCATTCGTCGTAAAAGTGGAAAGTATTTGTACCTTTATTTCCGAAAATAGCGACAACAACAAAAAAAAAACTTAACTTCAGTTAAAAATCAGTAAAGCCTAAGGGGATGTCGTCCAACTATATCACCGTGCCATTTGCGGTCAGACGAAACAAGTCGGCTGTGACCAAAGAGAGAAAGTCGATGAATATAAATTAAGACATGGGCGATTACGTTTATAGTGACATGAAAGTATATTATGGTGAGATATAAATTGTGTCACATTTGGGGCTAGTCAGAAAAATATAATGGGTCTTCGTGAGACAGTATGGCTCACACGAAGAATAAAGTCTACGATATTTGATTCTTCGTCAAGGAACTTATTTGCGATTGTGAAAGGCTAAAAAAAGTCACCCTTACTTCAAGAACTGAAGTTCATCACGGACTAACCCCACCATTGTAGGCCTTTATAATTAAACACACATAGCCCCTACCGGCATTTAGGGGCGGACAGGACGTACTTGACAAAAGAAACAAACAAGAAACAAACAAAAGAATAAAGAATGTCTGGGATTATGGTTGGACAACAAGTAAGTTAAAAGTCGCCGCCCCGACAACTGGGGTGAAGCTGGGTCACAAACTAAAAATCCCTAAAATTATCACAAAATAAAAGCATTGAAAAAGAACTTGCCACCACCGGGATTCGAACCACGGACCTCCTCATCTTACGCCTCTCCCGGTAAGATGAGGAGGTCCGTGGGGAGTTGTTGGTTCGAATCACGGTAGTGACAAGTTGTTTTTCTTTGCTTTTACGGTTTATCCATTATTTTGGACGTGCGCCCTTCTCTGTGGGGCGTTGTACTTTAACCTTTAACACGTCTTTCTTCATTTATTACCCTGTTTGCAGTGCCTTTGATTTGTAGTTGTTTTGCTGTGTTAGGCAGGTCTTTTCTGCCTCACAGCGGCCGTGCAGGAGTTCAACCCGTCCAAGTCAGTCGGATAAATACAAAGTTATGCTTTTGTTATGTGGTTGATTTGCAATCTGATTTGCGTTGAATAAGAAAAAGCATAATTTCCTGGCAGCCCAAATTGCAACGTAGTACTCGGAGTGCTATATTGCGTGCAATAAGTAATCATTTACAAGACAGGCTGGTTAAATCAGTGCAAATAGTAGTGCAGCAAGCGTAGAACACGTGCAAATAGGTCATACAAAATATCTGTACTCCCAGGAAGTTATCCTTTTTCTTATTCAACACAGATTTCCATAAGGTAAATCAACCACATAACAAAAGCATAACGTTGTATTTATCCGACTGAATTGGACGGTTTGAACTCCTGTACTATACAAGCAGCATAACTGTCTAGAGTTGGATGTTTGTCCATTTTTTTATGAAATATTTTGTAAAGCCATTTAAACGTCTTGAAAAACGTTTTAAAAGGACATTTAAACACGACAAGGCCTGAGAACACTAGCCTGTAAGCACTACCATGTAAGTATTAGCATTAGTGTGTAAGCACCAATGAGGGAGCTGGATAACTGGATGGGTGGCAGCCTCCAGTCATGTGTCGTGTAGTGTGAGAGAATACCCCCTTCTCCTCACCCATGGGACTAAATCAGGACTCCTTTTGGTTCCCAGTCACGAACGGAGGATTTCCTCCGGGTTTCCCGGTCACGAACGGAGGATTTCCTCCGGGTTCCCCGGTTGCCCACTCCTGCGGAATTACACCCCCACTCAAAATAACTTTTCCAGAGTTCAAAAATGGAAAAATGGAAAAAAAATCCAGATCTGCTTTACAAGCTCAAGAAGATTCAGCGGACTTAAGGATTTGGACTTAAGGTTTTGGAAAATCCCACAAAACAAACAAAGAAGCACACACAAAAAACCATTGTCATGTCGTGTTTCCTTTCAAATTATATTTTGTAAACTAACTTTAGTTAGTAATAGTTATAATAGTTAACTTTTTCCAAATTTTCATCTTTAAAAGTTTAGTCTCCACACCACTTTACTGCTGCGTGACGGATGCACTGAGCGAGGTACACGTTAAGAGGGATCACGTTCAACTCTATATGTGAAATGTTAAGGGCTGCCGAATCTCCTCTATATTTGGACTAATAATTCGTAACCTAAAGTATGATTAAAGCGCGTCTTACCTTCCCAAAGCTGTACGACGGCCATAACACACCACAAATGCAACGAACGAATTGCCATCTTGACTCGTCGGAAGTGAGACTGGCTTTGATTTCTGTCGATCACAGAGCGTTCCTTATCGAAACGTCAATCAGCCCAGGAAATCAGCTCACTTCTCGGTTGGTTTCCTTCTTTGCCTTGGCTTCCACTTTGAATCCTAATATTAAACTTCAGTTTCCGTTGGACTTTCTGATAGGAATCAATTACTAAGAAATGTTTACGATTATTGAAGCAATTAACTGCTAATGGTTCCGTTTTCATTTTATCTTTCGACTGCCAGAAGTTGAGGCAGATTACGTATTCGCCGAGTATACAGGATATGCTGTGGCCAAACATAAAAGACTGAGTTTAAAAAAAGTATACTGTAGAGAGCATAAAAAAAGAGAAACGCAAGATGTAGTTTTCTGAAGATATGATAAAACCTGTTAAAGAATGTATTGGATTATTAGGAATTATTTAAACAGGGTAAGTGAAAAGTGGGGTGCCCCTCCCAAATAAAACTGATTGAAAACATTTTTTTTATTATTACTTGTGACCTTGGAATTTGTTAATTTTTGCATTATACGTATAATATTGTAACCACTTATCCATAATTGGGAAATTCTTTAGCACGGTATCCTACTTGCTATAGCCAGGACAAAGCTTAATCGAGTTTTAATCGTTGTTAGATAGCTATTTTTCGTAATAAATACCCACCGTTTTATTTAAATCCCAATCACGCTTAGTTTCAAACTTGAGTATTTGGCTTGCTCATGCCAGACCTGGCTTGCTCTTTTTTCATAAATAAACAGACGAAATAGCTGAAAATCATATTTGATAAGTAGAAACAGAACGCCAGCAGCCAAATATTACATTAAATAGCGAAAGTAAGAACAGAGGAATGGTATATAGATACTTTCCCTATTTAGTGTATTATTTCGCTGTTGGCCTTCTCTTTTCTCATAGCAAGCTCTTTTTACAGTGGCTCCTTTTTTCTGTTATGGTCAGTTTAGGGGTAGAGTGTAGGGAGTTGGTGCCTTGGCTTCCATTGTGCTAGTCTTAGACTTGGTGCCGACTTTTATTCTATTTCAATTCTATTTCATGTCCCTATTGCTATATGCTTCTGCCAGACGGTTGTCGTCTGTGGTGGGCCTCTAATATGACATCTCTTTCTGAACGAACAGCTTTTTATTTCTTCAGGTGGAGGTGAGGCCCCCAAGAATCTGTCTGGTCGCCTGATCGCAGCGTCTTGGTGTCTCTTTGGCTTCATCATCATCGCCTCCTAACGGCCAACCTGGCGGCCTTTCTCACCCTGTCCAGACTAGAATCGTCCATTTGGATGATCTGGCTGAACAGGATAAAATCAAATACGCGCCAGTTAACGGATCCAGTGCCATGACTTATTTAGAACGCATGGCCCACTTCGTGGAAATTTTCTAGGCAGTAAGTGAAAAGCATTTTTTGTTGGTAATAATGCCGTCGTTTGCTCTTAGACTTACTTAGAATGTTTTGTGGCTGCAGTTTGAATACAAAATAGACAGTGTGGTTCACAATAATGCTTCTAAAACTCGAAATATATAGAACGTAGATACATAAGTGCATAAAGAGATTAATATGCATCCGTTATTGTGGGTATTATGTCGCTGCTGTGTCTTGTTTTCTTATTTGTAAACTATGATTTACAGTGATTTACAGTGATTTACAGTGATTTCGTGCAGTGGTTTATTTGTTTATTTATTCATAAACAGGAAAACCGTTTATTTTAATATAACCAACCCACGATTGTAGGAAATCTAATTTATGTATGTAATAATATACGAGAATGCAGTGATTTACTTTCTTTATTTGTACAACACGCCAGTAACATTGTTATTATATCATTTTACATAAAAGTGTATAGTATCATGAGGGTTAGGAAACGAGAGGAAATAGCAATAAGTAACAAATAAGAAACTTCCAGAAAGTCGAACTCGTACCAATTGCTGACGAAAAAAATTCACTACCCGTTGTGGCGTCGGGAATCGAACGAAGATCTTTGAATGTCGTATCTTCTGCTGTAAGCCAATTGATGAACTATCAGTAATCGGTGGGAATTCAAGATCTGGCCGTTTCACAGAGTTAGAACCACTGATTAGTTTAAATAAGACATTTCAATATATGAATAGCCAACAACATAAAAAATAATTTATTACTGTCAATATTTAGGTCCCAACAAAACTTAAAAGTACAAAGCCCCGCAGTGAAAGCGCACGTACACAATAATGGATAAACCGTGAAAGCATAAAAAACTAAACAATTTGCCACCACCGTGATTCGAACCACGGACCTCCTCATCTTACCGGGAGAGGCGCGCTTCCAATTACGCCACAGTGACTATAACCCCAGGCGATGGCTGCTGCTGTTTTATGCTTTACACGGCCGCGGTGAGGCAGAAACTTCCTGCCTAACACAGCACAAACAAATACAAATCAAAGGTACTGCAAACGGTTAGAAATGAAGAGAGACGTGTTAAAGGTAAAAATACAAAGTCCCGCAGTGAAGGGCGCACGTCCATCGCCATCGCCTGGAGTTATAGCCACCGTGGCTTAATTGACTAGAGCGCCTCTCCCGGTAAGATGAGGAGGTCCGTGGTTCGAATCCCGGTGATGGCAAATTGTTTTGTGCTTTCACGGTTGATCCATTACTGTGGACGTGTGCCCTTCACTGCGGGGGTTTGTATCTTAACCTTAATCTCTTAATTCTTCATTTATTACCCCGTTTGCAGTGCCTTTGATTTGTATTTGTATATGCTGTGTTAGTCATACAGTTCCGCCGTACAGTTGCCGTGCAAAGCTTAAAACAGCAGCAGCCATCGCCTGGGGTTATAGCCACTGTAGCGTAATTGGAAAGCGAGCCTCTCCCCGTAAGATGACGAGGTCCAGGGTTCGAATCCCGGTGGTGGCAAGTTGTTTTTCTATGCTTTCACGGTTGATCCATTATTGTGGACGTGTGCCCTTCACTGCGGGGCTTTGTATCTTAACCCTAAACAAGTCGTTCTTCATTTATTACTTATGATGGAGTTTGCATACATAAGGATTCAAATGCCATTACTACACATAGCAATTACGAAATTTCCTATTTTGTGTAAGTACTTGTTGTTGCCCAATAAAATACACTCGGAAAATAAATGCACAAAATCTTGGTTGTGCAAATAGAAGACTCTCCACTGACGTCAAACTAAAAAAAAGACACAGAAAACGAGTTTGTAGGCTTAGCCTACACCAAAACAGGTGGCTGGCACGGAAAAGAAGCCGATGGTGCTGAGAACGATTGTAGGACTTCCTCTCTGCGCATTATTTTCAGTCAAGAGAAATGAAACAAACTCGGAATAATGAAGTAAATTATCCGAAGCAGCATAAGTAACAGGCCACGGCTGTCTAATCAGTTCTGAATTTTGATTAGGAAGTCTACAGAAGAAGAAATGGAAATACAAATATTTCTTGTCTGTGGAATATTAGACATGCATGCCCTTCCTTTTCGATGTAAAATTTCGAGGATTTTTGCCTCGCATAATATCACTGTACTAAGAAAATTTCCCTGTACTAAGACACGCTCAGCCTTGAATCCTACGATTTAAAAAATTTTTAAAAAGGGAGCAGGTATGCGGAATTGCAGCTAAAAAAAAAAAACGTTTCAACACTGAACGGTTCCATCCATACATGACGAAATGACAGTTTGTTAAGATTGGGACAGGACGAAATTAGCTGAAAATAAAAACTTGAATCGTTACAGTCGACGTGAGCCCGTTACATGCATACACAGGATTCTCTATAGAACCAGTATAAAATCGACGTGGTTATTTATACAGACTTATGCAGGCAAAGTTGTCCCTCTCAGACGCGACGTGAGGAAATATATTAGGTCATCAATCAGCAGTTACCAGTTTTACCAGTTAAACCTGCAACTTTCTGACACAAATCCAAGCATGGCGTACTGAACCAGGACCTTCTACAAATAAAACGGAAAAGCTTTCGCCAACTAACAACCCTTCTCTAGCAAGCACAAGAAGTCGCCATGAAAGTAATTTGATGACAGAGAGGAAAATAGCATACTTTATTATATAGGCTTTGTATCGTAGTGAGAAACCAAGTCTTGGAAGTTGGACGTTCAGCTCTAGTGAGAAAGATAAGTTAATGGGAGGTATCCTTGGTCTTCTATAGTATCGAGCTGGGCGAGATGATATTCATATTGCTATACACGGAGCTCCGGTTTACCCTTAGGCCTAGGGTTTCCTAGGTTTTCTCCTTCGCCCATATTGGGTAAACCTACTCCCAGCTCAAAGCCCTAACTGCTGACAAAGGGTTCAAAATATACAAAAAGAATCTGCTGACGTATGCCATTAGGTCTTCCCCACAAATGAACAGACAGGCCAAAACGGTTAAAAAGTTAAACCCTTTTTCACTTGGACATGCACGAGGAGGCTATACCTATATGCCTCTATTCGCCCTTCCTTTTAGATCACGGCCGAAGCCAAGCTCTGGAGCCGACGTAATGCATGCTTGGGTTTCGATTTAACCTTGGGAATTCTGGGTAACGGTATGTGACCTTTCCTTGTCAATAATCAAGGGAAGTTTTCCTATTTTTTGTTGTTGTTCCCATTTCTTTCTTTTTTTTTTCATCTTCTCTGTCCGTGTTTTCACCTGCGTTGTTATGACCGTTCCAACCATGTAATTCTGCGGCCTTCGGCAGTGACAGGGCGCCTCGTGTGGAGCCGGCGAGCTCACGAATTGGGCTAGCCTACCTCCCAACGAAAGCCGAGCCAGTCGAGCCGACGCTTTGCTGACAGCGAGCAAAATGATATCATCCACCCACTCACCTCGACTGTTAGGATTCGGGGCGCGAGAGAGAAACGATCGATAACATTCTAAATGTAGGCCACCATCTTGTTTTAATGGCCGTTATTATGAATAATCGCCGAGTTTTTAGCGCTTACTTCTGCGTGGAGTTAGGAAGACTCCTGCTGGGGACCCGAGTCGGCGCTTTTTACGCCTGAAGCGCTTGTTTCCATGCCAGAGGCGTTTGCTGCGTAAGCTTTGTTTTGAGAATACTCTTCAGTCAATTGCCAACGCCAATCCTTTCCCTTCAATTACTGCGATGACCAAACAATTTAACGCAAAATTACTTTCACTTTTATCAAATAAAATAAATATTACAGTTAACCAAAAACCAGAAAAACGCAGCCATCATATAAATCAGAAAGACTAACATTCAAACAGAATGGTTCGTTTGTCGTTTTGTTTTTACCCAAATAACGTTTTTAAACACAATAGTTGAGATATATTATCAGTTTTACGTATATAGTGCGTGCTTAAACATTACCTGAAGTAATTTTTTATGTGTTACGTTCAACAGGAATCCTTACTAGGTTATTTGCTTTACTTTATAATAAAAATCACTATTACAATTTTTAAAGCCTAACAGTTGAAACCATTTAGCCAGTTTTTTTCTTCCTAAGCACAATTAAAGAAATTATTTTATTAGGCAAGCGTCAATTCGCTGAAAATATTAACTTTGTTTTGTGGGAAACTCCAAATCATTGAGTCCGCTGACATTCTTTGGAGATCGTGTAATGGTTTATTCTTCCAACTTTGAACCTGCGAAAGCAATTTTCGAGCGAGTGTAACGTCGTAGGGGGAAGAGGTAAACCGAAAATTCTAGAGGGAATGCTCCTATTGTGACTGCGAACCGAAAATAGGACGAAATCCAGGCTAATGCAGACCACCGAGCAGCCACGAACACACTTATAACAATAAACATTTTTTTTTTATCGTTGCGTAGATTTCTTTACTGTTGGTGCCATTGTCTGTGAGCAACTGTTTACCAGTTATTCAACAACAACCCTTAGGGATTGGCCTACTATCGAAGTTAACAAAAACGTAGTAGTGGATGGTCAGATCAGATCGTTTTATAACCTAAACAGAATACCCCGACGTACACTCCACTCCAATCCGCGAGTGAGTACAAACAATAGCAAGATCTATTCTATATTCTTAATCCAACAAGACACACCCATTTTTTAAGCAACGAGAAACGTAAATACATTTTAATTTTAAGTCTAATTTCAGTCATAAAAGTGATAACAACTTGTGCAATGTTTACACTTCAGCAGCACAATTTAAATAAATCGTGTTTCATGCAGATTGTTAAGGAAATATTTTTTATCCCAGCCACGCTCATTCGAAAACGAATTGAACCGATTTGAAGTTTTCTTTCTCAAATGGAAAGGACTTATTGATATCTTCATTTTGAGCTATCACAAAGGATATGGTGCCATTTTAACTTTTTGTAGAAGGGGTATGGGTCGCTTGAGGGGAGGGGGAAGTCCCCTTCGACATGTAATACGTGATTCCGATTCCGATTCACATTGATATCTCTACTAGTTCCCAAGATATATCGGGTGAAAGGTTTCAAATTTTCTCCCAGCAGCCTGCATTACTGACAAGTTCTGTAGTAAACGGGACGTTGGGGGCTAAAATAGTCTTTATGAAAAGCACAGTCCATTCTAGGCAAAATTGTTCCTCCCCATCGTGGTAAAAAATCAAGACGTTAACTCGGCCGTAAGTAGTTAAAAACGACGTTCCACCCGGCCCCGAGTCTGGAACAATCGTTTAGCAGACATCCAACCTTAAGATAAGGGGTAATAAATTGAAGCAATAAAAGACCGTGAACTTAATGACGCACTCAACAACAACGAAAAAATTACTTAGTCAATTTCTATTAATACACGTTCATTCAGCGAAATGGGTATACACATTCAGAAGCTGAACTTTCGCGAAACTATGCCAAGGCCAACGGGAATTTTTTTAATATTATTTTTCATTTCTATCCTCCGTGGATCCTTGTGACATGGCGATTTTATAGTTGCCAGTTGTGTTTTTTAGCCTCTTAATTAAAGCTCTGCAGCATGGCCGCAATTATGGCCCAGGGAGCCCCATCATTAGACGAAACACAACACCATCGCCGACAACGAGACTTTTGAGCTTTCTTAATTTCACCATTTTCTTTTACTGCTCTTGAAATTACAGTTTTCGAGTTTTGCATGAGAAAATGAGCTAACAAGCGAATTTAGTTAAGAATTCAACTTGTTTTTCAAGTTTGAAAACGTTAAATTATTTAGGTAACTTACAAACTTAGCAAACCAAAACCAGAAACTGCGGAGTTCGAATTCCAGTAAATAATGACAGAGAGTTAGAGTGAGAGTTAGAGGGAGAGGGAGAGAGAGAAAGAAAGAGAGAGAGAGCAAATAACGCCACGAAATTATAGGGGAACGAAATGAAACAGCAATTTCTGCAGCCTATACAGCAAAACTGGGTGGGTTTTACATTTCCGGCTGTTGTTTCCAGTTGGTCTTATATTTCCAGCTTTAATTCTCCGTTCTTTGAATCAGACGATACGGAAGTTGGGTATCAGTTTAGGTTTCGTAACATTCAGAAATAAACGTTTCAGAATATTTTCGAATTACAGGGCTCAACCCACATCATCATATAATGTTTTGTACGCAACCAACTACCAAAGAATCAACAAAGACTTTTCCAGTATTGAATTGAGTATATATTTTCGGCTTAGATAACCTTTTTCAATCTTTAGTCAGAAATGGACGCCAACTAAGGAAAGCCGTGAATAATCGCTGAATCTCGTTGCTGAATCGTTCATCGTTCGACTGATTTACAAACAACTAAATTTTGTAAATCTTATCATTTGCGCAGTTTTTCTATGCACCGTAGTACCTCAAAATGACGAGTATCCTGGCCAAGTTTCACATTGATAGGTAAAGCAGTTACTGAGGAACTCGCACAAATTCCTAATGACGCACTTGAACTCTTTATCCACATAATTGGTCAAGACTAAACGTTGCGATTGCTAAGCTATAACGCCCAGTTAGTGCATAAGATAAACAAAATTGTCTTGGATTGTCTTGTTTTTGACGTATTATAACGAATTTAGTAGGCTTTAACACGTCCAAGTGTTTAGCTTCATTATCTTTTGAGTAAGATAAAACAAGCTCTGGCTGCGAGTTCACCTTAACGCTTTAACACATATTCGGGTTCATACGACTCTGCTAAAATAAAATTCCATGACTTTTCCAAACTTTTTTCATCTATCAGTAACAAATTTTCCATGATGCTCAATACCTTTATTTTGCTTTACCGAAGTCTAACATGTACATTCCAAATGTAACCAAAGACTACAATTTTAATGTGGAAATCTAGGCTTACTTTTATGGGATCTTATTACAGCCTCTTTTAGAAGATATGCCTCAACATGTTCTAATGAGGCCTTCTCCTTGATGGATGATGCTTGTGGGAGTTGGAACTGCACAATATACTGGCTTTTTGAAATTGAAGCCAAATTGAAATTCCATGACTTTCCATGACTTTGGGGGAAATATCGTAAAATTTAAGGTTTTTCCAAACCCGGAATTTCAAAAATTAAGATCCATGACTTTCCAGGTTCTCCAGGTCACGTGCGAACCCTGACATATCTACAGATAAGTCAGATGGCGGCATGAAGAGCACATCAACCAAACTGAATTACTAACAATCTCAGCACAACGACTTGCAACGCGTATTGGTGGTTCTTCCCAATACATCTGTAGGGTAAAAGCCAGTCCATTTCTATCCCTCGATCAGTCCTCCAAACCAATTTCGTTTCTAGCACATTGGTTCCATTCGTCCAACCGCCTGAAACCCCAACTCCCTCCCCCCACCCAGGCATCCACGGAAACCCTCTCTGCACAACCAAGCAACTCCCAAGAACAGCAAGCAGCAACAAGGCCCGTAAACGAAGCGAACGAACACAACTCTCCTGTCACACTTTGTCTTGGGCCGCGCTGCAGCGAGGCAGCAGCATCTCAATCCGACTTCCCTAACCCCCAACCCCCTCCCTCCATCGCCGAGCGTTACTGTTCCTCTGGGCTCCCAAACAGCCTCCCAACGCCATCCTGGCCCGCCATCTACCTCGCGTAATGGACGATGCGCACAAAAGATGGCGCTACCAACCTCCGGAAGCGCAGCCATTAGCAAAACACGTCACTCAATTAATAATGACGAAGGACGGCGAAGACGAACCAAGCGAGCAGCCGGCAGCTTGCAATGGGAAAAGGGCATCATCGAAAAGAAGGACCTGGGCGGAAAACGAACGAACAAATAGAATGGAAGCAAGCGCCAGGAAGCCAAGCCCAAGCCAAGCTAGCAAGCGAGCGAGCAGGCCGCCATTATCATCGTCACCATCATCGGCAGTTTGGGCGCGTAACAGCTTAATCGCCCCGCTCGCCAAGCCAAAGCTGAACAGCTGGTTGGCCACATCAACTTCCGTTTGCATCCTTAACAAATATGTCTTCATCGCTGAAATTATGCACGAATAGCGTAGAATAATGACGGAATTGGCAACAGCTACATGCGAGGCGGTTCAAATCAAACTGTGAAGGTACAAAAGTGGTAAAATGACAATCGCCGAACCACTATCAACACCTGTATTAGTATTAGTTTCCACGAAATGATTTGTCGAAATGGAAGCACAATAATCTGCAAACCAAAGCCATGGGAATGCAAAATCGATCGTATTGCTGACAGCATTTGTATTTAGTTGGCGAGCCGTGACTACGCAAAAAAAGAATCATAACATGTTTCGCTTTCGTCACTAATCCGATATTATCATAATACTGTAGAATAGTTCAGAAGCATAATAATAAATGAAACAAATAATTCCCTTTTATTATTGTGAGGTTACGTTGGCCGCAGTGATGTGACCCGGATTCTCCTGTTTTAAGGGTCCGAAACCGGGTAACGTCACTTTCCCTAAAAGTACATGCTCTAAAAGTACTATTATCTTTTTTAACTCAGCTTTATTTTCTCATGTTGCGACACTTTTAACGTTCCAAGGGCCAACTTGAACATTGTAAGCCACCAAAAGTGCTGCGAATATCGGTGGTGGATGTCCGTGAATTTATACATTTCTTTTTGCGAAGTCGGACGCCGCCATGACAAAAGCTTAGGCGCCGTGGCTTCAATTGCCTATATGCTTCAGGTGGGCTGGTTGCGTTGTATAATTTTAATGTTTTTGTCCTTATAGGCAACAACTCAGCAACAAAGGGAACAGGCAAATGGCGAAAGAAATAGTAAAGATGACATCACCATTGGAGAAATGAACCGGTCATCAAAGCAAGTGAAAGCACTTTCAAGAGGCTCGTAGCACCTGGTAGTTTAGAATCAGCAATAAGCAGTCATAATTATTGGCCCAGACCCAAAGTCCGAGACCATAACGTCTTTTTCATGTATTGCAAATTCGAATTTTCTGCAGAAAACGTGTAATATGTCTACAGTAGGAGTACTTCAGCAAGAAATGAAAAGCAGAATTTTTTCATTATTCCTATTTTCAGCGTATTTTTCAGCAAGCGCTCGGAACCAAAAGCACATTTAGTAATGGCTTGTAATCTTTACCAACACTTTTGTGTGTTCATGTAGAGATTACCGGGACGTCGTCACGTTTTTCTTGATTTACAGTAAAAGCTCCTGACCTGGTGTTTCAGATGGGCGCGCAGTCGTCGAAGCCAAGTAACGGCAGTCCCACCCATTGGCTCACCCGCAGCTCCATTGGCGATGCACGGCGGGCAAGCCGACCCGCAGGGCGGTGCTTTACCAAATGCCCCTCCAAACTGGCTTGCTTAGTAAAAAGGCGACAGACTGGCGGCTGAATGGGGGATCGGGGCGATGATGTGGAGAGAGATGCAAGGCCTGACGGTACCTGCTTGCGTTGGAAAAGAAGTTGCTTGGCTTACTTTCTTTTTAAATTAATTGGTTTACAGGCATCAGTCGTT
>JAQIUX010000057.1:0-13624 GCA_034696965.1 Lithobius crassipes | reverse complement strand
CTTTTCTCATAGTGACAATAATTTTTTCGAAGACCTTTATAGTTAAATTAAGAAATCTTATACAGGAAATAAATCATATGTAAGATCACACACGAATCAAACTGTTAACCCATTTTAGCATAAATACAACATCCTAGTTTTAAGCTTTTTTTCCACTCCTATAAAAAAAAACTGCTATACAACCTTACATTTTGCTTTTAAAAATCTATAAAATGAATTAAATTTCAAAACAAATTTTCGGCAGCGAGTCCTACTACATTTGTAGTAGATTGCAAGCATTTAATGTATATACACGGATAAAAAAATTAAGGACTTTCAAGCACCTCTTTGAGGCAATTTCCAGGTTTTCCAGACCTTGAATTTTTTTCGGACCTTATGAATTTTTTTCGGACGAAAAAAATACAAGCACTTTCAAGGTTTTCAAACACCTGTGCGAACCATGTCACCATATAGTTTGTGTTGAAAATGTAACAAAATCACAGCAATTGTGACTCCTAACCTTTTAAGCCAGGCCTAAAAGCTCCATGTAAAAATTACACGGTCATAAGGCGAAATTAATAAAACAAGTTGTGCAGATGCATGAGTTATGGACTACTGATGATTTATTTTGTGAATGCACAGCAGTAAATTATGGAATACAGTAGGAGCTAAATTAAGTTAGGGAAATGCAAGGTTAGCCAAATAAAACCAAAGCCCAAAATTCTTCGATACTGTAGAAAATCCATTAAGCTGCACGCACATCTCGTTTGGTTAATACTAATGCACAAAGGAGAAGGCAAAGTTATCGAATCCTTCCTTTACAACCGTGTATGAAATTAATGGTGCTAGTGATTCTCATTGGGTCCAATTACGTTGCTCGTTCTTAATTAGAATCGATAAGACACTCATAAGCTGCTGCTTCCAAAAATAAACAATCTGATTGCGCAATATGCCGAGTATGTATGCTCCCCACCGTTTCTGGATTTAATTCTCTTATGCGACCTGAAAATTTGATTGGACAAATGAGGCATACACGTTTTTTTTTAGCTAGTGTATTTTCTACTTACAATGTGCTGTATTGGATCTGAAAACGGCATATTTCATCATCAAATTGTTAGAAAAGAAAGAATCCATGTTGAACATTAGATTATAGCAGATTTCCTCATAGTTTCAAAATTCAGGGACTTTTGCATTAGAAAAGCTAAAGCTCCCGGTTTTAAACTTGTAACGCAACTGCAATATTATTATCATGACAAAACCGATAACTGGGAAGTGACGTAACCGAGTTTTAAATTTAAAAGGTGAAAACAATATACGATGTAACAAATACTTAAACAGACCTGCTATTTTGAACCATCTGAACGGTCAGCTAGAACCAAGCCAATAAAAATAAAGGTTCAAATTTAATTCACTTAACTACCAAGTCTGCTTTTAGTCTTAAATTTATTTAAACGTTGATCAAATTCTGCAGGTGTTATGCACGGTTAATGACTAAAGGGGGAGGTACTGGACACATTTTTCAGTTATCAAGTGAAAATTAGGCCTAACTATAAAACTTGCCACCCAGGACCAACTCACTGAGCGAGTTCTCATCGAAAGTTATTTGCAAGCTAAAAGTTAAGTAGGCTTTTTATTTTTTTGTTTGGTTATTAACTATCCAAATAAATCACAATGTAAGTGAAAAATACGCCAACTATCAAACGAGCCCATTATTGGCTTATTTGCCCAACCAGTGTTCAGCCATGACAAAGATTTAATTTGATATCCTGTAGTATCCCAATGGATTTTTTTTTTAAATAAAAAAAAAATAGTGACATACAGCAATGCGAGTTGAATGCTTTAAAACTCTACCTGGAATTTCAGTTACTGAAAGGGATTAAGACAAAAATGTATATCGTAGTACTACCGGTAGACCCAACAAATAAAATGCCAAGGATTGATTACATGGGAGCCAAAAATTACCTAAAATCAAAACAACAAAAATATTAAGAGGAAGTGGGAGAGCGGAGGAAGGAGACTTTGTCTAAGCATGAAAAATTTCTAAATGTTGATGCCTAATTGACACTAAGTCTGTTAAACTAATTGGTCACGGATAAACACACACATCATAAGCAAATTTGCCAAGGGACAAAATGAAAAAGGCGTCCTCATTGCACGCATGGCGGCCTCATTTTTATGTTCTTTTATGCAAACACATGTTCAAAGTAACGGTTTCCCTTCCTACGCATCGTCTCTAAAGGCTCAACTCCCTCTCCGGCTACATTCAAAGCTCACTCCATTTTCTTCGCATACCCTGCTCAGACACGATAAAATGTGTGTAGACAACCAAGAATCAATACTGCAGTTTGGCCCAATGCACCAACGCCGTTACCGACGAACCAGAAGTGGATCAAACCGAGAGACACACGCGCAACTTCATAATCAAGCACGCCAACCCTCATAACTACAGCTTGTATTTTATACCTTTTTTTAACAGTTAAATGTAAGCCCATTATCCGTTTTTCCCCCCACAGCGACACATACACACAAAGGTCGGAAAACTGTAACGAAATGCAGCGCGTTGTGCGACGGAGAAAAAATACTCAAGCATTTCATGAACAGCTTCAAATAGTAGCAATAATTGATACATGCTACAGTTAAGAAATACATTGTAAAATTGGCTTGGTAGAAATGCAGTGATGATAGTTAAGCACAAAAGCATAAGCTGCAAATTCATTTACGATCCGTTCTCTGCTTTTATGGCATCAGAAGAATTTACTGCCAGAAAGATCCGCAACACACCACATATTTCACATACATGAAACAATTGCCAGGTCAATAATATTTTCAACATTATATGTATGCCATAATTGAGTTTTTTTTAACTAACCCTGATTTCATGAGACGAAGATGACAATTTTGTAGTAAATAATTTTAATTTTATAACTGCAATAGAAAGAAGGGTACCGCAATGCAACACTTAATTAACAAATTTGAGTAAGGAGCTGTAGGCATTCCGATATGGCGATTACACTAACTCGGTTAACTATTCTTAAAATTGCTTCAGTAAAAAAGAAAATGATAATGGATTAAAAAAACTGTAGTAGCCTATAAGCCTAGTTTATAAACAAGTATACAAAGTCGAACAGTGAACATTATCTCACAGCTATTAACTCAAAGCAGAAACAGCCTAGTTACAGAAACAATCGCAACTGATACAATGTAATGAAGGTGGCCGTTTGTCAAAAAATGAGTAGAATATTATGGATATGCCAATTACCACACTCTACAAGCACAATGTGGGGACACAATTTGTGTTATTGTGCAAAAACAGTTTTAACTATATGTCATTGTAGGTGTGATGATGTCATTATTGTGCGCTAGTTATTATTTTAATTTACGCAGGCTTCCTTCATTATTTTTTCTACATAATTTGCATACTCTGAAAACTCTGAAGAATAATGGGATGAAATTAAACTTTCTTCCAACTAAAGACCATAGCCCTACACAACACAACAAAGAAATGGTTTACATTCGCAAAACGAGAACTGTCACGAAGCTTTGTAAAACCTGACCCCTTAAAAAAAACCTCAAAATATTAGGAATTCTGGGTTGTGTGTACTAATTTCAATTGCATTCAGACAAACTTGACACAAAAAATTAATTGAAATTTGTGTTAGGAAACAAACTGTTATAGGCCGACACAAGCATTGTCACTGCAGCAGACGTTCAATACTGTCACATCTATGGGGAGGATATGCGTATTTCAAATTCCTAAAGACAAGACAAGAAATATAAATTTGTCCAAGTAGCCTAATGTACCTGGATACACAACCTCTACGTCTGCTTGCCTTTGCATTTTAACAAGATAATTAGATCTTCTCAGTCGAAACAGCTAAACTACATTCCGTCTCGTGTGCAAGTTTCTACGGAATCATGCCCTCTCGAGTTGAAATCAATTCTGTTAAATACTACGAAGTCATGGAATACCGTTTTTGGGTTTTTGTTGGTTTTGCTTACTGAACCTTGCATCTCGTGGATCAAATGAATTTTAAATGACTAGATGGTTTAGGTTGGGAAGACTGCAATATCTCCAGTTACGCTTAGATGAACTACCCACGACACTAATACCGAATGGAGATGTGCGGTACACAGTAATGGACTTGCTTTCCCTAAAGAGAATTGCCTTTTTTCTTGGTAACTTTCAAATTTATGTAAAAAAAAAAAAAGAAATGGAAATGTAATGTAAAAAACTCTACCTTCAACATTAAATTTCCCTGAGAGCAAAGTAACGTTCATTGAGCAACGACCGAGTGATTAAGCACCTAAGCTGACGAACATTAAGCACAGCCAAATGCAATTCACCAATTGACCATTATACAAGTCACGGAAAGGAAATCCACGAACAAGCTGCAACGCAATCGCGAATGCGAATTAAAAATTAATACCCATCACCTATAAATTTGTGATAAGCCTTGCTGTTGCTGGCGCGTGCTGCCCCCCAAAAAAAGAATCTGAACAAACTCGGATGCTCTCCCTAAGATTAAGGAGGCTGTGCTATAACCTAAAGGTAACTACAGAAAGAAGCTGTATGATCTCGGCCTACATTCAGGAACCAAAGAATAGGCTATTTACAAATATTGATCAACTAGCCTATTTAGTAAAATATTTACACTATAATAAATAAATTAAAATAAAATAATATTAAAATACTAAAATACTAAAATAAAATAAAATAAAATTATTAAAAATAAAATAAAATAAAATAAAATAAAATAAATAAATAAATAAAACTTGCGGAGTGTGACGCAACAACGGTGTGTTGAGCACTGTTGGAGGTGCGGTATTGTTAGCGGGTAAGCATTCGGGCTACAATCTTGTTACGGTTAAGATGTCGGCTCAGGGCCGTCTTGTTTGAAATAAACTTATGTCCTGCCCCGGAACACGGCTTGCATTCCTCATTCCTCTGCCACGACACAGGTTATGGGCCCAGGGCGCACCTAGGACAATTTCCATCTCTGTTCTGCCGTCCTGTCCACCCTGGATGAGGAATCCGACCCCCACTCCGAGCCACGTCCGAACGTCCGCCATGGTTTAGGCCCGCTTCGACCAGGACCCTTGACGACCCCGCTGCCGACACGCGAGCCCGGATCCGCAAGCTTGGTAACGTTCTGTTTGTGATAAATTACACCAAGCCTATGCACCCTATTAATCACGTTGCTGTTATTACTGTTCTTTATTTCCTGTTTTACACATTGGGCAAGCCGTTTACGTTTGTTTCCGCTTGACACACCCATCATGGCGTCTTATCTAAGTCCGCCGACGTATTACAAAGGCATATAATTACTTAATGAGAATAATTACTCGTCTTGGCGCCTCCGCGTAAATTTACACCTAAAGGCAGAAGGCTTCCATACTGTTGTCAATCAACCACGACCTGCTGGAGACGCAGGCCTGGTGTGGCAAGCCGAGGAATTTTCTGATTAAAACTATGACCACCCCGTTTGTACAAGTGTATGCCCGTCTCCAGACCGCAAGAGAGATCTTGGACAGTCTAGCACTACGCTTTGCAGCGCAAAATCAACGGCAGCAACTGACCCTCTATAAGCAGTTGATTACAGTACATTTACAGCAGGGGGAACATCTTGTCACCTATTTTAACAGAATACGAGAGTTGCGTAATGCATGTCAAGACTGCAGCCGCGTGGTGACCGACGCAGAAGCTCTACACTTCGCGCTCGTCGGCCTACAGGATTCGTCCTTTGGCAGTCTTGTTCCATCTTTACGCCTCCGTGATGATGTTACTCTCACTACTGCTGAGTCACTGTTGCTACAGTTCGAGGAACCGACTACACTATCACAGCCTAGCTTCTTCGATATTCAGCGCAGTACGCCCCTGGCTTCAATATATCCACCGGTGTTAGCCACCTCAACAAACGCCACCCGACCACCTCGACGTGGGCGTGCCCGACCACAAGCTCAACGCCAAGCACAGCGACCCGCGCCTACCATGCAGTCCTGCGCCTGGTGTGGACGGTCCGGGCACACGGAAGACGTATGCAGGCAAAAGACACACTATCTCAGCAGCCACCCTGACCCTACTCCCAGAACTGATACGACGTCACGATACCCGTCTAATCGTTCTCGAGGGTGTGGTTGGGGGAGGGGGCCTGCAGCGCGCTACGCCGCAAATGCTGATGGCCATATTGTGGGGCCATCGATGATCACGAAGATACTGAAGAATTTCACGACGACGCCTATCGTACATCGCTCGATGTCAGCGAAGCGTATGCGTTCACTTCTGCCGCCATTCCAACAGAAAGCGGGTGGACCCTTGATTCCGGCGACACTTGCCATATCTGTAAGGAGCGCCGCTGGTTATGGGATGCAACTCCGACCGACGTCCGCATCCGTTTTGCAGGCAAGTGTCAAACGATCTTGGCTACGTGGACGGGTTCAATCCATCTCCGCGCGGGACATCGTACCATCACCCTGTACGACGTGCTCTACAGTGAAGATGCCGCCTGGAACCTGATCTCCACACCCCAACTCGATCGCTGCGGTGTCACCGTCATTCATGGTGGAGGCCGCGTCAAAATCATTGCGCCTAACGGGAAGATTGCGTTCGAGGGTCGACTTACACCATCTGACTTCTATGCTCTCGACGTTACGACCGAATCGCCAGAAACATCCAGCCCATCCAGCCCACCACCACGACTGTTGGCGTCGCCACTCATGCTACAACCCATGCATCCCGCACCTACCATTCATGCGGCTACCATTTCGTGGAAACTTTTCCATCAATGCCTTGGTCATGTTTCTGAAGCAACGATGCGCTACATATTACGCAAGAATCTTTTCCGCAACCTCCGTGTTCAGGAAAGCGCTCTAGCGCCATGTACGGTCTGCACCGAAGCAAAATGCAGACGACTGCCGTTTGAACGTCACACGTCACCCCGGACATCCCAAATTCTCGACGTAATTCATGCCGACTTCATAGGCCCGATCACACCTGCTAGTTACCCTAGCGTAACTTATGCGTTCATTCTCGTTGATGACTACAGCCGCCGCACGTTTGTTTACTTCTTACAATCACGTTCAGAAGCTCTTGCAGCGTTCCAACTATTCATCAAACGTTGCTATAACGAAACCGGTCAAGTATTACGATATCTGCACACAGATAACGACACGGTCTTCCACGCCTTTCAGTTCCAACACTACCTCCAATCGCTTGGTATAAAACATTTTTTTAACGCACCTCTGGTTCCACAACAAAACAGCGTTGCGGAACGCGCCATTCAAACCGTCCTAACTCTCGCCCGCTCATTTCTGGCTGATGCCTGTCTGCCCCAAAGGTTTTGGCGTTTTGCTCTCCATTCCGCCGTAGCCGTTCACAACATCATGCCATCTTCTCGGCTGCCAGACGGAGAAACACCTTTACATCGTTGGAGGCCCAACCAATACCTTCCGGATGCAAACCGACTTCACCGATTCGGATGCCTGGCATACTATCGCATACCTGATGTCCAGCCGGGTCAGAAATTTGCACCACGAGCCAATCCTGCAATCTACCTAGGAAACGGTGACCGCACACTTGGCTACCTCTTACTGGACGTGCAAGCGAGAAAACTTGTTCACTCTCGGGACGTAATCTTCCATGAAGAAGCAAATGGTAGCGAACTAATTCCAACCGCCGTGCAACACCAACAGCCGATTGAGACCGACACTGACGACTGGCCTTCTTTAGACCTTCGCAAGCAACCGCCTATGCCACCGCCGTTCAACCAGCAAGCACCACCACCGCCGCCGCCCCCGCCCGGCGACCCACCCCCTCCTACGGATGTATTTGGTGGCGACCCTAGTCCCACCAAACGGGGAAGGGGCAGGCCAAAGGGAACAACGAAAGCGGTGATGGCCGAGCGTCGTCGCCAAGCACAACCCGCTGTACACAGTTCCTCTGTTCTGCGGAGCTATTCCATCAGCCACACAAACTTTCGTGTGCCGTCTGAGTCTGGCGCACCCAGAGACTTTCCAGTGCGTTCTGTCAGTGAAAGTGTTCAGTGTGACCCGCGGTCGCTACTAGGAAACCCTTGCCAAAATAACTTCAGAATCGAAGATCCTGTAAGTTTTTCTATTTTATCCGTGACTACGCCACCAACTCCTAAAACCTATAATGAGGCGATGAACTCGGTTGAGGCTCCAGGCTGGCTTCAAGCCATGGAAGCTGAGCTCTCATCCCTCAAACGCCATCAGGTCTGGGAGATGGTGGAGAAGCCGGAAAAAGCTAAGGTAATACCAACACGCTGGGTTTTTGTTCGCAAATTGCTTCCTGATGGTTCTTTAAAAAAACTTAAAGCACGACTAGTTGTCCAAGCTTTTGGTAACTCGTCGGGGCCAGTAGAATCAACGTACTCACCCGTTATACGTTACAGTAGCATCCGCATTTTGTTGACAATTTGTGCATCACTGTCTTACGTCATTCGCGCGTTCGACACGGTCACGGCATATTTACATGCACCTGCCTCGCGCGTAATTTACACCACTTTTCCTCCGGGTTTTCCGTCATCAAAACCGGGGGAGCATGTATGGCTCTTACGGAAAAGCCTGTACGGCCTACCGGAGAGTGGTAGAAATTGGTATCTCACCCTGACCAAAGTATTTCTAGAGCTGGGTTTGTGTCAATCACAATATGATCCCTGTGTCTTCTTTAGGGTTGAACCGGGGGTGTTCCTAGCGTTCGGTATTTGGGTTGACGATAAATTAGCAATTTGTCACAGTGAGAGCTACCTAATGCAGTTTGTAACCTTACTGAATACGAAAATAGAAGTCATTCCAGCTTCTATGGAGCGTTACTTGGGATTGCAACTTAATGGTTAGCAGAGACGTCATTACCGTCGTGTGTAACGGGTACATAGATAAGAAACTCGAGCAGTACGGTTTAAGTCAGTGCGCACTTGTTCGGTCAGTGTCCGCGGAAACGCGTTATCTTGAGTCCAGACTCAAAACCGGTAGACCAGACTTTTTATATGGAGCTGGTAGGGACGATTAACTTCCTGGCTGACACTAGTAGGCCAGACTTACAAGCCACGGTAGTTAACCTCTCACAGCATGCGCGGGACCCTAGGGAACCCCACTTGACAGCAGCCAAGAGGGTGTTTAAATTTCTAAGGGGAACGCGAGACTACGTCTTGCATTATCCTCGGGAACCTCTGGGTCCGTTAAACGTCTCATCCGATGCCAGTTGGGATAGTGTTTCGGGGAGTCGCTCGATCACCGGGTAGGTTGTCCGTTAGGGGAACGTTCCGGTGGCCTGGCGTTCCAAGAAGCAACTGTGAATTGGTGCCAATTAGGGGACTGGTCTCAGAATTGGTACCTGGCCATCTCGACTACCCCATTAAGCTCGAGACAGACAGCCAATCGGCTATCACGCTTGTGGTAAATGGGGGGGTCCGCGAATTCGTGGCACTACACTCGAAGAGTGAACCACGTTAGAGACGAAGTGAAGAAATCAAATGTCAAATTGCTTTTCACCCCTAGTGGAGAACTAGTCGCTGACGTGTTCACGAAAATGGTCAGCGGAAGACGAATGCGCACGACAATGGAACGGGAGTTGCTATTGTTTTGATAATCCCATAGAGTCTCGCGTTATTTTGGCAAACGTTGGAAATATATATTATGTTCTTTAACTTTAAATACTGATTTTTAAATATCTAACTCATTAATAACGTTTAAGCGTTTTGCTACGCTCGTAACTCGTAGGTTTTCCCTTAACTCTTAACGATTATTTACCAGCCTGCGTGCTGGGAGAGAAGTGTTTTTTGTATTTTTAACTAACAAAACTAATATTCTGGGAAAGACCAGTTTTCTACTTGTAATGCACTTTAATATAGCGTACTTTATGTTGTTGCGTTAGAAGTAAAATGCTCAAACTTCACGCATTTTCCTCTGTTGAACAGAGGGGTGTGTGCGGAGTGTGACGCAACAACGGTGTGTTGAGCACTGTTGGAGGTGTGGCATTGTTATCTGGGAAGCCATTCGGGCTACAATCTTGTTGCTGTAAAGACGTCGGCTCTGGGCCGTCTTGTCTAGAATAAATACGTCCTGCCCCGGAATACGGCTTGGATTCCTCGTTCCTCTGCCGCGACAGAATACTTTATTCATTTATTCGAAATTTTTTTCTTTACAGTTAAAAAAAAAAAGATATGAAATCTTCCCTTACGTGCACCTTCTGTAAGAAAGTACTTCAACTACATTTCTACTACTAACTACATTTCAGAACACTGACCCGATCTTTGGCACGAATGCACCATTTTCGAAAATGAAGTCGGAAGGAAACTCGACGGCGAAATTACGTGTGAATCAGCTCACGACGACACACATGATGAATATTTCCGAAAAGCAAGATGCGCAATTCCTTTTTAAGTGTTACATCTTTTCCGGTGTTCTCTTGCATTCCCGATACTGACGTGTCTGAATCAGCTCATCAACTGTAAAATTCAACTGCGCATATAAATCGACTTTATAAAAGAGCGAACAACCATGTGAGCCGGATTATGGTTTTTCTTTTCGCCTATCTACAACGCCAGAGAGACTGCCGATGTTTTAACCGATGCCTATACCAAAATCCAAAAATCCATTGACGCCTTTACGAGAAAGGGAAGTATATGGATCATCCAGAAAGTAAATTCCATCACAGCAAAGGTGGCTCAAATCCCCCAACCTTCATCTTTGCTTTAGAAGAGCGAGGCCATAGTCAACATCAGAAATTACGACGATCACAGGTGTTTTTTATACTCAAGTTTTAGCAGCTATTCTTTAGACGCTTCAGACCATTCCATGCTGAAATTTCCCGTAATGTAGAATCAAATCGATGCCTTCGAACGAGCGAATGAACTATCCAGCAACGTCATTGCTTACGCTGATCAAAGCCGTTTGTATCCATTGAGAGTTAACAAAAATCCAACGGGGGAAGTCATCGACTTGCTGTTACTCACCGATGATGACGGAAACACTCACTGTTGCGGCATCATGGACGTCGACCATCTGCTTCGCCATCGATGCAATCAAACTAATAAAAAATTTTTTGCTGTAACTGTTTCGCGCCCTTTGGTAAAGAACGCATGATGCAAAAAAACAAGAGTAAGGGCATGAAGTTGAATTGTGCTTGATTACTCACTTTTTCCAAACCGGGCTTCAATTACCTAAAATTCCTGCACCGCGATCGTATTATAATCCCCATCCCTGTATCATCTACGCCGATTTCGAATGCATGCTTCAACCGATAGATACTGCTAATCCGGATCCATCGTCGAGCTCCTCGACTAAAGTCAGCGCACATTCCACCACTAGTTCCACCACTACTACAACTACCTCCCAAAGATGCATTTTATTCGTATCACACCGAGAAGGGACTCACCAAAGATGAGTACCAACACGCCTAGAGTACCTTCTGTACTATCGATTCCGGTGGCCGACGAAAGAAGAAATCCTGGCTTTTGACATGTCATCCATTCGAAGAGACGCCGAATTCAGCTACCTTTTGGAAGAGGATCTGATATCCTTCCGAACTCCACGACGAACACAACAACTATCCTTTGGCGCCGGAGTGGTTAACCAATATCTCCGGATTTCGTTTTTCCCTTCATAAAAAATTTAGCTCTTAGAAAGATCACCGCCACCACGAAACTAACGACCAATCTGCTTCCCAAGAGAAACTATGTGGTGCACAACAGAAACCTCCAATTCTACTTAAAACCCCCCCTTAAAAAACAATGGCTAAAGCCCTACATCAACTACAACACCGAAAAATGGCAGGTGTCCACCACCAGTTTCGAGAAGGATTTCTTTAAACTGAAAAACAGCTCGGTGTTTGGCAATATTTTCGAAAACAAATCCAATCGTCTGTCCGTTACGCTGTTCACCGATACTACAAGTCTGTCAAGTACTGTACGCTACCTCATGCCGACTTTCGAAGCTCACCATGTACGAGTTCCATTACGAATTCATGCATCCCAAGTACGGAGATCGGGTCAGGCTGCTACTGACCGACACGAACAGTTTCTTCTACGAGGTAGAGTTGCGCGATTTTTATGAAGACATGAAAGAGGAACGAGATCGGTTCGATACGAGGAACTACGATCCTTCCCATCCAATCTACGATCTCAAATACAAGGAAGTCTTGGGAAAGATGAAATTCAGGAACGGCCGGCGTCCTGGTGAAAGTTTATCAGTTTGAAAGCCAAGATGTACTCTTTCATGCTAGCATCAAAAAAGCGATAGGTATCAAGTAGGCATTCATAAAGAATAGGATCAGTCACCACGGCTCTAGGAAAGCCTTACTGCCAAAACGCCCGACAAAGATACTTGGAAGAACGTCAAGAACAAAGATCACCTTCCTTCCACAGTCCAAATTACAAAATTGTCCATTTCCCCCTACGACAACAAAAGATACATTTTGGGAAACGGAATTGACACCTTGGCAATCAGACACTTTGCAACCGGTGTAAAGTACCAAATCCCAGACGCTCCCATAGAACTCATCGACGATGAAGAAGTCAACGAAAAGGAGTCATTCGTCGAAGAAGAAGATACTCTTCGTGAAAATAGAAGCTAGGACAAAAAAAATGTCGGTAAGAATGAAGAAAGAAATAGCGGCGGAAAGACAAAAGCGCAAGCTTGAAACTGAAGACGAAAGAAAAGAAAAATTAGCATGGACCAATATTTCCATTGTATTAAATCACTGTATTAAATCACTAAACAAAAGTCCGATGATTTTTTTAGCTAAATAATTTTATCGTAACAGAATCATTTTTAGGACACATTTCTTTAAACACATATTACTCATCTAATAAATCTGCACTTTTGTGGCGAAAAAATTTGACCTCACCCCATCATATATGACATCACTTGACTGATGCCCCTATCAATCGGAGAAAAGTAGGTCATCCATATTGATGGCATCATCCCATCTTGATTGATATCACACGTCACATCAGTCACATCACATCAGTCACGTGACATCGATCCAGTAAACCTCTATACATTATACAACAATCAGAGGTCCATTACGAAAGAAGGAAAGTCCATTACGTCATTTCATTACCCCTACATCCGTATGGACCAATAGGAAGCCATCCAGATGGACGAAAACCGGAAGTATGACGTCATTCAAGGTCATCCCACCTCCTCCAGATTGACGAAAAGTGGGGGTAATGACGTCATCCCACCCCCTCCAGATTGACGAAACTGGACGTTACATCATTCAAGGTCAAGGTCATGTGGCCAGAAGTGACGTCCTTCAAGGTCAAGGTAATATGACGTGCCCGACAATATCGTACTTTGTTACTAATGCCATTAAATATACAATATTATTATTATTATTATTCATTATGTAATTGAGAATTGTATCCAGCTTATGAAAAATAATTTAGCCTACTTACCAGTGTGAAATGTTGCACACGTGCCAGAGAATAATGTGTTTTCAGCATGGGGAATTAAGCTGAAAGCTGTATCCTATAAAGATTTGGAAAATACGTTGCATCTGTGAAATATATAACTGTATTGTTATAGGCATCTTATTGTAACGGGTAAATTAGGGAAGATGATTAGTGGTCGGTCGATCTGCTTACACTCCAAGTTTTGGGAGGAGGTTTTTGGTTATCAGGTA
>JAQIUX010000056.1:0-13673 GCA_034696965.1 Lithobius crassipes | reverse complement strand
CCGAATCATAGCAGAACGCTGTCTGGCAGTCGTAACAACATGATTGCAATGAATACTAAAGCCAAGATTACCTGTAAACAAAACTCCCAGATCTTTTACCGACCAGTTGTGCTCGAGATTTTCGATGTCTTAGAGCCCCCTGCACACTGAGATGCTAGCCTCCGATGCGCTTAGCGGAGCACAGGAATCAGTGGACGAGTTCGGCCGTTCGCAATAGAAGTGGCCACTGCTAGCCACAGATGCTGAAAGCGGAGTTGCGCTACCAGCATCGCTTGCTCGCCTGCTGCGCATGGAAACCTGCACACTGGGATGCCGGCAACAGCATCCTAGTCTGAAGGCACACTTATGCTAGCATCCGCTGCTAGCATCCCTTGCCGCTGCTGGCTCCCTTGTTCGGAGCCAGTCGCTGCTAGCATCCCAGTGTGAAGGGTTTCGACGCACAGCAGGATGCCAGGATGCTAGCATGTGATGCTGGTAGCGCAACTCCGCTGCTAGCATCGGTGGCCAGCAGCTGCAACTGCTAGTTTGAAGGCTTTCACTGATTCCTATGCTCCGCTATGTGCGTAGGATGCTACCATCCTAGTATGAGGGGCTCTTAGTGTTCCTTAGCAATGGAGAGTACATATTTGTTGTTTTATTTCACCGTACTTATGTCTTTGTTTGCAACTATGACTGGGTGACTCGCATGACCCGGTATTAAGTTACTCTGTACTTACATTAAATTCTTTTGCAGAAACTATTTGTGCTGTTGAATTAATTCTTCTCCAAACGTCTTCCAAAGGGACTGTTGTGAGATTTTTTACAATGGCTGAAACTGGAATTGGTGAACATTTTCCTTCAGTGGAAAAAGGATCATAGATTTCAAACATACTTTCTGATTCTTGATAGCAAATTGTCACTTCGGGGAGTGTCTGGTACTGTTTCTTTGAGATCAGCACATCGGTGGTCACTGGGTACGTAAAATAAAATGTTGTTCTGTCGTAGGTTTGGTACAGAAATAAAGTCATGCACAATACAAACACCAACATCCACACCCCTTTTAACAAAATAGGATGATCCACGTCGCCCATAAACTTCACTCCGCATCGGTGACGTTTGGTTTGGTCTTCGTGTAGCAATGCACGAACCATCCGTCGCAAGCGAATGACTAAATAATCGTCTCTTTTGTTCTGCGTAAGGAATGGATCTTGAATGCGTATCATATTCTTCATAGCAACTGCTCCGTTTTTAAGTTCTGAAAATAGTACGAATTGTAAAGCTATCCATATACACTCTATAGAGGGCGGAAAAAATCTGGTCACAGCAAATAACTCCGCAACCGTTGGTCAGAAGTCAATAAGGCTGTATCCAAAAATAGTAGGCTACACAGGCTATGAAGATTTCAGTGAAATTATCGGGAATGATGCACATTTTAAAAGTTATCCAACTTGTCTGTACTTGCAAAGTTGTGCAGGCTGACGAAACGAGACTAACACAATAAATCCGTGCATCATAAGTACGGTAGTTATGGGCAGAAGAACTCAGTTGCAAGGACAGTAAACCTCACCTAACTGGGAATCAGCATTTCAAGCTGCCTTTGGATATTATACAGCAGCCCTGAAATGTAGAAGTCCAGGAGTATCAAATCAGGATATGGCCATCGATGCTGAACATCATCTTCTATAAATTGAGCGTGCCGTCGTACAAAAACTAGACCTACATTGTGGCCTCTGAGATATTACACCACACGTGGATCCATTACTGCGTTTAACGGGCCACCTGTCGCAACCACTTTGGGTTTTCTTCCGCTCATTAATATGTGTTCAGTACACCGTCCCGTGAAATCGTGGCATCACTAGTCCACAGAAGCTTTGAAAGCATCGTCGTCAAGGTTGGCAAGTAGCCAGTTGCAGGATTTAACTGCATGTACCGACATGATGGAACTCCTCCTAGATCTCCTGCACGAAGTATGGTTCTGATTAAACAAGTTTCCTCAGGACATATCATTGCACAATGCAACAAACAATATTTACAAGGATTCAATGAATGCAGTGCAATAGCTTTGAATGATGATACGCTAGTTTCAATCTACAAATCTCCAAAAACAACCGATTCCAATCCCCTGCAAGTCATAGATGAAATCCTACAGTTATGCAACACTGATCATCTGATTGTGGTCGGCGATTTTAACGTTGACTGGAAGAAGGCAACAATTCTGGAAATTTTTTTTCAGGAGGTGGAACCTGCATGATATTTCCCGAAACCAGTTCGACAAATGGGAACACACAAATTGACCTATGTTTCAGCAACATTCCATCAGCTCACGCCATTTATTACGAATCTGTCACAAGCTATCACTTTATAGAGCAAATTTAAGAAATTGTATATTTCAGTTATCAGAACAGAATAACATATTAAACATTACGAATTTTACTAATCATTACCCAATTTACATCTCTTTTTTTGACCACTAATTCCAAAATGGACAGAGCATATTAAAACGAAAATTAAAAAGTTTACGCTGCAATCAGGAAAATTACGAAACAATAGCCAGAAAGTAGGCTCCAAGTTCTCTAGAACTTCTTGTTTGATTAATCGATAAAATGTTTGTATTTGCATGCATAGAGTTATTTGTCTACCATGGACAATACCTCCTTATTATAGCAAATTAATCTATGTAAAAAGATACTACGAAAACCATGACTATAGCACTCGCAATAAGGATAAACTTGTCTTGGCTAAGTGTAAATCTGATCATGCTAAGCGGGATCTAATATACAGGGTGTTTAATCTCAATGAGAACAGGCAAATATCTCGTATAATATTTCAGGTACAGCAAATTTGAAATCATAATTGTCAGGACGTGGGGGGTGGACATCCAAAGGTGTAGTCAAAACTGACCTTGAATGCACGTATCAAGACCGTAAAAAAGTTATCTCCGTACTTTGCAGAGCTACAGACTAAGTTCAAATAGCACAAGTATGCTGGAGAATGATGAAATGAAGCGATCTTAACAAGCAGAATCCAATTCTGGGGAGGGGTACAGGAGATGTAGTCGAATCATGGATACTCTTCCTGTACCCCTCCCCCGAATGGATTCTGTTTATGTTCGCTATGTCAGATTTCACCATTCTCCACACTTGCTATTTGACCTTAGTCTATATCTCCGCAAAGTACAGAGATAACATTTTGATGACCTTGATACGTGTATTAGAGGTCAGCTTTGACTTCACCTCTGAGTGTTCCCCCACGTCCTAGCAATTATGATTTTCAACCATATTTGCTGTTCCTACTATAAAATACAAGATATTCGCCGGTTCTTGTTGAGATTGAAGCCCTTTATGCAGCTGCACAATACTGGAACAATCTCCTACTTAATATCAAAGGTGAGTGTCCAGTCCAACATGGATGACCAGAGATCCGTGGAACCGAGAAATTGACGTGGCGATTAGTGAAACGAAAAACATGGGTTTATTCCCGACAAGTGACGGTATCCAGTCCTAAACCTAATACAGTCAGTAGTACAACTTACATTTGTACTCCAAGACAAACCATAAGCACATCAGTAGGAAACAGATCAAAATCGTATCCCTTCAAGGGCATCATTTCTGTGTTTTCGTTTTGGTTCCCCAGTAACCGTGACGCTACTGCGCTCACCCACACAACAATACCGTGACAATACCATGCCAAGCGACACAAGTTACAATAGATAAGTTAGAAACCTTCAAAACCTTAACAGCCAGATAAACCCTATTAAATTTCTTGCAGAGTTGAAGCAAAACGTTATTCGTACTTAGTTGTATCTGAAATGTAGCTCAACTATCCAACATGCTATTAGAAATTATGACTTTCAATTTAAGCAGCATAACCTATAGCTTTCACTTATAATTTATTTGTGTGTCGCTGCTTACGTTTTGTCCTGGTTCATCCGTGTGAAACAGGTTTTTAAAATACTAAAATAGGTTCCATCACGTTTTAACATGTAAATAAATCCTATTCCTATTCCTTGCTGTCAGCTGCCTTTTGATTGGGCTTCACTGCATTCATTCATTGTTCTGCTCTTTACTGCCGTATGAAGTGATAAATCATTTGCATGTTTTGGTATCAAAGCTTATTTTTATCAGTTTACCGTTGCATTAGACTTGTCTCATCAGCATGCACCACTTCGTATGCGGAATATTCTCTGCATGCCAAGCTGGCAGCTGCCTCTAAATCATTACCCTGCAATACAGTATTTCTGCCATAGCTCCTTTACTTATGCAGGGATATTCCTTTTTAGTTTCATTAGTTTTGTTTCATCAGCCTGCACAACTTTGTGATTGCCTTTTTTGTTGTATCTGGATTCTTCATAACCTGTGTATCATTTTGTATGTCAGCCTTATTGACCTACGACCAACAGTTGTTTTTGCTGATACCAGACGTTTTTCCCACCGAATGTGTAAAGAATATAAACTGTACTATCAATGGCTCAATGACATTTTGTTTTTTAGATTTCCATTTTTCCCAGAGTCCGTAAAATTACCCCCTTGTGGATACTACCAAAGAAATAGAAGAGTATCGTCAATAAAATCAAGTGGTATACCTCCACTGCATTGTCCACGAAAATGCCACCATCGAATATTTAACGCTCGTATTTTGGATCCAGAACCTACAGAAAACCTTTCCACTGTGGTACTGCAAGTCAATAGTCCAGATGAAACGCATGTTGAAGAGCAGTTCATTTATTCATTGATACAACTTCTTTGCGACATCGGAGGAAACTCAGGACTATGCATTGGAATGTCCGTTTTAACGATTTTTGAATTTATTTATGCAACAATTCAACGTATGTTCAGACATCCGAAGTTGAACCTAGCGACCGACCCGCTAATGGATATTGTTGTAAAAAAATACGCTGCTTGGAAGCAAACAAACAGAAATGCATATCTGCATGGTAATCAACAGCGGGGCTTACGGACGGTGCAAGTTATAATGAATTGCTTCATCATCTGTTTGTTTTTATCAGTCACAATCATCAGAATTTTGCAATTCTCTCAACATCCAACAAGAAATATGGTTGGAATTTCGTTTAACGACACCGTAATTCCACCGTCAGTCATTTTATGCAAGCGAGATTACTTTCTATCAAGCCCTCAAGAAAGATATGCAAGGATCCATAACATAACCAACCCTTGTAAAGTGAAGATTTGGGAGCTCATGCATTTACCAGAGATGAGGATTTCATGGATTTGGCGTGATACAGTAAGTAACTAAGCATAGCTTATGTAGCGATATAATACAATAAGTACAGTACTGGATAGTGAATTTCACACGCCTGAATTTTCACACTTCCCTGCGGCACACGTTACTCGTCAGAATGCACTGAAGTTGGCGTACGGATCTGGTGTCAGTAAATCCACATACGTAAGAAAGTAAATTTACTGACACCAGATCCGTACGCTTTCCCAGCTATTTGCAAGGTGTTCCTGTTCACACGCTGGAATCAAATCTGCACGTAAATGTGTTGTGAATAAAACTGCAGTTATGAAAGTTGACATAGGTAGTGTTGAAAATGTCGTCCTGCGCCATGCTCCGCTCCTGGGTCATTGACCGGCCAATATCATCCGAGTTCAGGTCAAGGTTAAGGTCAGGTCACGGTCACGTTTCAAATTACGATTTAAACAATCATTTTCGTTGGAAAAAGCATACATTTGAACAAAGCTGGTTTTTTTTTACATCAAATACGAACAACTGATTGTAGATTATGCAAAAGTTTGCATTTTTAGCCAATAAATAAACTGTTAGAACTGTTAGTCCGTCTACTGTAACTAGGCCGTGGATCGGTAGACGTTGGACTTATACTGGAAATATGCTGAGCCATCCAATCCATAACTAAATCCCAACTGGATTTCCGTAGAAGCTAGAAATTAATAATCATGCCAAGCAGCAAAGCAACACACAAGGCATAATTAAATAGGTAACAACAGCTGACTGTATTTAAGGTCAATTACAACTGTTCATGATTACATGATAAAGCAAAGCAGGGAGTTTATATAAAGTTCTAACTAGGCTTAACTAACTAAGCCTAGAACTAAAATGGCGAAAACGGTTGAGACGCCTGAGCTCTAATCCGGAGCTCCGCCCATGGCAGTCTGACGATTCGGGCGCTGCCGCACCGGTCGTCTACACGGTAGCACATCAGTGCTTTGTTGATGTGATCCCTCGTGAACCTCGGGTCTCCATCCGGTACCATTGTTGGCGGTGGCGCTGTAACAATGGCTGGTCACGTATGATCTGGGTATACAAATTCGGTCGTTGCCAGGCTGCCCCAACATGAAAATGGCGACGCTTCTCTGGACAACAGCCTCCAAAAGGTAATCTTGTAACTAGCTTGTTGCTCGACGCCAACAATCCCCCGCTCGAGGATGAGGTGGAAACAATAGACTTGGACCACACATCGACGCAACTCGTGCGAACTACAAATATGGCAGACCTTGAAAAGAGACAAAACGTTTTCTAGAGTTTGTTACTAACGGCTCGCTCTTCTCTGGTAGCCTTAGTCTTCAATGACTCCAGGTTCAATCTCGCGGCTTGACATTCTTGGATGCTCCCGTCGCAGGAACACTGTCAACAGTTCGAAATAGCAGATTAGGATTTCGCACTAAAACAATTACAAGCACTCCAGCTACTAGTTATCTTTCCCCCGCTTGACGAAACGCTTACGGAAACGTTGACGTCATTTATAACTAGTGCGTGCATGGTTTGAAATCCATCACGGTCATTAATGATTTCACGGATTCTTGCAATCGCAAACTTACTTTAATAAAACCTTTCTTGAAGTGGTTTCAGCACATGCAGGCTTCATTTCAAAACTTTCCTTAGTTTTAACACATGAATACAGCCTTAGAATCAAGAATTACTTCTGTTGATCCACACGATCGTACGAAGTAAATATAAATTAGTTTCTTGACGTCAAACCAACGTGACGTCGATTGGGCTAATCCTTCACTTTAAACCCCTTCGTACTCCCTTTACAGCCGGTATCCTATTTTCCATGCCTTACCCAACCGTAAATCTTGCAATTATCATAGATCCGCCGAATCGTTTAAACTACAATTCGTTTTAACCATGCGGGGCCATCTTTCAAATCGTATACTTTTAACTGCTGTCCTGCTATTCTTGCAGTAAAGCTTCACTTGTTAAAACACTTTAAACATAAGAAATACGATACGTAATAATTGCTTAGTTCTCCTCAAAAGCGGATTCGAGGTTGGTGCTGCTTACGAACGTGGCACTGATTTATCTTGAGGGCGTCCAAAACTAACGACGGTAGGGTTAAAAGTTGTTTACTTTAAAACTTTCTCCAGCTAACCCTTTATTTCTTCAACGAAGCCTGACGATCTAAACATCGTTTAGAGGACATTTTCTGCTTAAGACGAGTTTAATTCTTCCGAGTGCTAAACGTTAACTTCATAGTAAGTTACGTTGTTAAAGCCAATTTGGCCATTAAATTGACCCCAGCAGGTATATTAGCATTTTCCTTAGTGCTACATACAACCTTACAGGAACGGCGATAACTGGAGCTGAAGGCTGATCCCTGATGGCAAGTCTTCCTTTGCGTTTCCTCAGTTCGCTGTCGTTCTCGGCTGGGCTTGCTCCGCTTAAACCTTCAGGACGTCACCATGAGACCGCTAAACTTGAATAACGCCAGCTGCAGATCGCAGTTTCGCTAGCCGGATACTTTAGTGGGATATAAGTCTTAAAAAAACGCATCGCATACGTTTGGCAACAACAAAACACTCATACCCTAAGAAGAATACTCCATCTTATTTTCTCTCTACAGTTTTTCACTTACTGGATGAAACATAGCAGGTTGGCGTACTTAAACTTCTTCAGGAGCTTCTTGTTCCTCTTCCAGCTGAAGTCGGTCCTTTCGTCTGCTTCACCGACAATCCCATCTAGCGGCTCTCGGTTATGGCTACCCTGTAACAATTCTTTAACAAAACATTACATAGTTACCAGGTACACAGCAACCACGCTACGCTGCCACTGTTAGAACTGTTAGTCCGTCTACTGTAATAGGCTGTGGATCGGTAGACGTTGGACTTATACTGGAAATATGCTGGGCCATCCAATCCATAACTAAATCCGAACTGGATTTCCGTAGAAGCTAGAAATTAATAATCATGCCAAGCAGCAAAGCAACACACAAGGCATAATTAAATAGGTAACAACAGCTGACTGTATTTAAGGTCAATTACAACTGTTCATGATTACATGATAAAGCAAAGCAGGGAGTTTATATAAAGTTCTAACTAGGCTTAACTAACTAAGCCTAGAACTAAAATGGCGAAAACGGTTGAGACGCCTGAGCTCCAATCCGGAGCTCCGCCCATGGCAGTCTGACGATTCGGGCGCTGCCGCACCGGTCGTCTATACGGTAGCACATCAGTGCTTTGTTGATGTGATCCCTCGTGAACCTCGGGTCTCCGTCTGGTACCATTGTTGGCGGTGGCGCTGTAACAATGGCTGGTCACGTATGATCTGGGTATACAAGTTCGGTCGTTGCCAGGCTGTCCCAACATGAAAATGGCGAAGCTTCTCTGGACAACAGCCTCCAAAAGGTAAGCTTGTAACTAGCTTGTTGTTCGACGCCAACATAAACAACCTGATAGCAATTATCAACCTGAATCGCTTTTTTCGTTGTAGAAAGCAGACAATTGACCAAATCTGTACGAATTTTAATAATTAATTTTGAACAACTGACTGGAAATTACGATTTGAAACAATCATTTTCGTTGGAAAAAGTACACAGTTTGTTCAATTGTGTACTTTTTCCAACGAAAATGATTGTTTCAAATCAAATGATTGTTTGAACAAAACTATTTTTTTATACCTCAAATTATAAGAATAACTGATTGTAAATTATGCAAAAGTCTGCATTTTTAGCCAATAATTAAACAACTGATGCAATTATCGACCTGAATCACTTTTTTTGTTACAGAAAACAGGCAATTGACCAAATTTGTATGATTTTTTTATCATTAATTGTGAACAACTGACTGCAAATTAGGAATAGAAGCACTCATTATCGTTGTAAAAGCAATCGTACCAAAATTAAAAATAGTTTAAAAAGAAAACGCCTAGTTAACTGGTCTTTTGCCATTAGAAGTAGTGATATCATTTCCCCAAAATAGTCGCCAAGTACTGCCCAAAATGATAACATTCTAGAACCAAAATCTTCCAAGAAAACACAAACCTTAGCGCTATCGGTGCTAAGGTTTGTGTTTTCTTGGAAGTGCTGGTTATTGAAGATTGTGATTTGGGCATTAGTTGGCGACTATTTTGGGAAAATGATATCACCACTTCGAATGGCGAAAGACCAGTTAACTTGGCGTTTTTTTTAAACCATTTTTGGTTTTGGTACGATATCACTTCTTTTGTTAGTTTTGTACACGTCCATGTTTGTTGGTCAAGATTGGTTATTTCATTGTTGAGCAATGCACGACGAACATGCACATCCTTCTCTGTTACCCTATTGTTGCGTTTGGGTCCTTTCAGACGCCTCCCACGCGTGTCCTATACCACGTATGCATTCCAGACTCTAAAAGGTTTGCAGATCGGGTCGAGACCTATCATCATGCAAAATTTCAAGTTCCTACGTCACCCCAGTGATCCGCTATCTGTGAGCAATCGGTCTATGTAATTTAACATGGAGAATTCACTAGCTAGCTCGCTAGTAGTCAAATATCAATGATGTTTACGATCAATTTTCGATATGAAAGACTATGAGTACACAGTTGAAATTTGATATTTGTCATCAGGCACCAGTGCGGATACGTTTTCCACACTTTTTATCTTTCCAGGACGCATTATTATTTTTACTCACTGCCGTCAATACTCCCAAATTCTGTCTGCAGATAAAGACACAAAGAGCTTGGCGTCGCAATCCTATGTCCACGTTCGTACATTATTGTTGTTGTTCATTGTTGTTGGTGGTATTGTTGTTGTTCAACTTGGCGGCGTATCTTAATCAATAATTGTTCAAAAATTGAATGTTCTTTAATAATCAAATATGAACAAATTAATGTTTGCAATTAACGTCCTAAAACGATCCCTTTTGTTGGAAAAAGACAATTTGAACATTATCTTATTTTTCTTACATCAAACATCAGATACGAACAACTGATTTAAAATTATTCAAAAGTGTGCATTTTTAGGTAATAAATGAACAACTGATTGCAATGAATGAACAACTGAACGACCTGAATTACTTTTTTTTATTATAGAAAGCAGATAATTGACCAAATCTGTATGATTTTTTTAAATCATTAATTGTGAATAATTGATTGCAAATTAGGAATAGAAGCACTCATTATTGTTGTAAACGCAATCAATAATTGTTCAAAACTTGATTGTTTTTTAATAATAAAATATGAATAAATGATTGCAATTAACATCCTAAAATCCCTTTGGTTGGAAAAAGACAATTTGAACATTTTTTTTTTATAGCCTACATAAACATCACATACGAACAACTGATTATAAATTATGCAAAAGTGTGCATTTTGAGCGATTAAATGAAGAACTGATTGCAGTTAGGCTATCAACCAGAATCACTGTTTTCATTGCAGAATAGAATTGAATAAAAGTCCGTGACGAGCTTAGAGACACCCCCAACCCCGCTCCCCAGGAAAATCATCCATTCAAGTGACGGTCAAGACTGGCTTTAAAACTATTCAAGGTCTTTGCGGAGACAACATGGGATGGTAGAGCGTTCCAAGCATGGACAACCCGTTGGGTGAAAAAACGATGTCGGATATTGCCACAGGATGTTTCACCATGGAGCCAGAAACCATGTTCCCCCTGGTGTGATATGACGTGTAGCAGAAAAAAAATCTGTGATGTTAACATCTAAGAGGTTACTTAAGATCTGAAAAGTCAGAATCAAGTCATTAAATAGGAACCTATGCCGCATAGAGTGGAGTTTAAGACTTGAACGCAGTCCTGGTCACCCCTGATATGCTAGATTAATGTTTAGTGGTTACACCCTGTTTTGCTACAGGCCTACATCCTCTACAGACTACTGAATAAAGTTCTCTCTTCCACCCAGTGTGCTTAAATCTGCGAATTTTATGTAAACTTGAATACTTATTTTTTTTTACTTATAGGATTATAATTATGACGCCCATATTAGCATGTATGACGGGGAGTGCAAAGATTTAACAAAAGGTTAGTTTTTTAACTAGTTAAGTATTTTTTTAATGAACTGATATCAAAGACTAGTTTATAATTGTTATAACGATTTTGAAAATAAATCTCCTTGTAATTTATTGTAACCTTTAAGATTAAGATAAAAGTCAGTATGACGTAGGATTTGTTAAAATATTTTATCTTTGTCAACCAAAAAAGATAAAAAATGACAGACCGTGTAGCTTCTGCTCCTCAGCTGAGGACTTCAAGAGTGCTCAGGTTGCTATTGTTGTAGAGGATGGTGATGGAGCGTGGTCGAACGATCACGTGACTTGTGTTTGTACATCTATGGTGACGGAACATGGTTCGTCGGGCGTATTCTCGCCGAGTTAAGATGGCTTGGGGTTTACAATAAACCTATTCTCACCAACTTCCGCTGCGTATTGTCTTTGCTTCCTCCGGGGTCACGTTCCATGGCCTCACCTATGCCTAATTTACTATCATTTTGGTAGCGGTCGCTGGTTCCCCGGAGGTCACAGAAACGTCGTGTTCATTATGGCGGCTCCCGTCGCTGACCTTTGATCCTGCCGCGACTTTTTTTGTTTGTTGCCCATCCAAGCCAAGCCTCTTTGGTAAGGACTGATGCTTTTTCTGATGACCCCAACCTTTGTTGTTGTTGATACCTTACCAGCTAAAAGACCCGACGCCGACCATCCTTGACCCTAGTGTTTGAATGTTTTATGTCCGTTGACGTTTTTGAGTTTCCGTTTTTGGCGACAAGGGTGCAACTCTCGTAAGCTTATTCGTAATGGCTGTCGTCGGCCATGACCTCTATTATTACAAGGGAATACCCCTGCTGGTGCACGACAACTTCGACGTTTGGCGTGGCCGCGTTGCCTTGCATTTGAAAGCCGAAGGACATTACAACCGCGCGATCAGAGACCCGCCTCCGCTGGCTGCCGCCGACGCTGCGGTCCGCGAAGCATGGGACACATCAAACCGCATAGCGCTATCCTTCATCGTTAAGTGCATGTCTGATGAGTACGCGCGGTTGTACCTTGACGCTGATATTGCACCAATGGTATGGGCGGATCTAGAAGCTAAATTCTTGGCCCGTCAACCTGGCTGCAAATCGGACGGTATTCCGAGCTGCTGTCCTTGCAACTACGAGACAAAGAGCTTAGCCTATATCCTCCTATTGCAATAGGGCGCGTGGCCTACAGAAAGCGTGCACTGCAGTAGGAAAAGCAGTTGCCGAGCCTGAACATATCCATTTCGTTCTCCGCGGGATAAGACGTCCGGAATTGGCCAACGTTGTATAGAATTTGATATCACTCTGGATAATCTGGAGATGTACTTGGGCGACCGCCATGACACCTACCAGTTTGAAGATCCCACAACATTTGGCACCCAGTTCGGTTTTACGCTACCAGACGTTGGGCAGCATCGGGCCCAACGAGTCCAAAGCCGAGAAAGGGGCCGTCAAAAAGGGGATTGGGGGCGTCGCCGAGCGAGTGAACCACTGTGCCACTGGTGCGGCCGTTCAGGACATGACGAAGATCGGTGTTTTCAGAAACAACGATATCTAGAACAGAAAAATGCAGCACGCCGGCCGTTCCGAGATCAGAGGCGCGGAGGACATACTCGATCATCTCAGACAGTCCAAATTCTACACTCCCAAGATAACATGGACATTGGACATGGATGCCCTGGATAATATAGCAGATCAACTTGATCCCGAAGGGTATTTCGCAGTGCAACTTGCAGTGGTACCCCATAGGGAGTTTATATTGTGATTTGTACCGTTTTCATTTATTTTGAGTTAGATAGTCGGGAAAAACCTACAACAAAGCGCCAGTACCGTTTCGGAATAAGGTCCCTGGCTGGACGTTTTTTTACCACAAAATTATTTTATTTCATTAATACATGCCTCATAGGTCCCGTATGAGGCATTTACATTCTGTGAAAAAGTCTGGTCGCCGAATTAACCTCAGCACTTCATTGTGACTAAGCACTTGGTTTTGACATGTAATCCTGATTAATGAAAGATGTGCCGTTGGTTTATAAACACTTAGTGTTTTTTTTTTTAACAGTGCGGGAGAGACGTCCCCGGCATTATGTTAATATTTCTTGAATGTTTTTTGACGATTTGTAGCAGTATGTTACAGCATTCAATTACTGTTATTATATTTTGATGTTTGACGTACTTTAATCTTTTTGTTGTAGTCATGTAATTAGTATCTAATATTGTTTGTAAACCTTCAATGACGTGAGGGGAATTTTCACCTCAAAGCAGAGAAAGTTGAATTTTGGTGGCACGACGAGTTAACCCTATATACGCGTAGTGCCCGAAATCGGGCGTGCACCATTGTTCCTAGCTCGCGTTGAGCCCGATATCGGGCTTTCTGAGCCTTATAATAAAGCACTCGCGATAAGCAGGGACTACGGTTTACTAGGGTACAAATACACGAAACAACCAATGGAAACATCGCTAACACAGTCTGCTGCGTCATATTTACTGT
>JAQIUX010000055.1:0-13674 GCA_034696965.1 Lithobius crassipes | reverse complement strand
ATAACGAATTCTGTATGCTATTTCCCTGCACTCACGCTTCATCGTAGTGACATGACCGGGATTCGAACCGGTGACAGCCCGAACCTCGGATCATACCGAGACGCCTTTACCGACTCGGCCACTACTCCACTGGCATTGTTTGTTTATCATTAACATTATGCATTAATGCTAAACTCATAGCTTCATCATTGGCTCTTAAAGTATTCACAGACTGCTAACATTATTCAGAATGACACAACAGCCTGTGATGTCTTAAACCACAATCTGAACATTTAGACCGGTAACACAGACGTGACCTCAAACACTGGAAGCAGTAGTCGTGTGATTTCACTGCTTTTCTCCTCTCTTCCAGGATTCTTGTTTCTAAGCAGTACCACGACTGATGCGTACTTGCTGCAATGACATAAGATAGCAACGGTTGTCCGATTCTCTATCAGTAAAGTAGAAGTATAAACGTTTGATTGGGCTCATTTATTGGACATTGCGATTTATAGACTACCACAACAATATACGCTGACAATGTGCAACAAAACTAAAATCAGTTTGCTGGTTTCAGAGGTATTAGAGCTTAATGACCCGATTTACTGTAAAACTTTTACAAAAGCAGCATGTGTGATCTGAACTTAGAAAACAAGCAGTAATTGAATAAATGTACAATTTACGTAGGCTACATCATACAATTCTCATATTCTTAAATCTTTAAGATGCGCATTTTTAAATCTTCAAGATTAGGTGAAAAAATAGGTTTAAAACGATTTGTATAAAAATTATTTTAAATGCCACACCACTATGAAATAAACAAACGTCTATCATTCATCATACGTTTAATCGTTTATGTCTATAGTTTGGTCCTCTTGGCCGAATAGACAAGGTGTTATTACTAAAAACGGTGAGATAATGAGCAATCATTCTTATAATATCCAATTAGCGATTAAAATTTTAACCCTTAATCGAAAAGCATTATGCTTACCTGCAAGGTAGTTCCCTATATAAGTTGAAAGAACACTGATCCACGCAGCTTTTCAGATGCGATAAATTCTCAACACACGGAGTTCTTGGTCTGTTAAGGAATTTATACTGAAAATTAAATTAAAAAAATTGTTAATTAAGAAAAGAAAATTAGTGTAATAAAACTACTGCCATAGTTGATTAAAAACAGAAGAATTCCAGAGAACAGAAGAATTCAACAAACTGTAAAAGCTCTGTGTGAATTTAAAGTAGTAGTAGGAAATCTACACGTCAGTCATAAAATACAGTCCAAGTATTTTATGACGTGCTTACATGGAGTCACTAGTGAGCGGTGAAATAAATAAATATAAAATATATAATGTAAATAAACAAACAATGAATGACTGTAAAAAGGTGAATACATTAGCATAAATAAAGCGCAACAGCGAATGAATTTTGTATGCTATTTCCCTACACTTTGTAGTTACATGACCGGGATTTGATAGGGATTCGAACCGGCAACAGTCCAAACCTCGAAACCTATCATGACGCCTTTAGCGTCAAAGCCAATACTCCACTGAACCACTACTCCATTGGCCAGTGGAGTAGTGGCCGTGTCGGTAAAGACGTCACGTTATGATCCGAGGTTCAATGAAGCATAAGTGCAGGGACATAGCATACAGAATTCGTTATTTGCTTTATTATTTCACGGTTGCGTTTAGTTTATTCGTATACGTATACTGTACAGGGTGATACACTTCAAAAGTCCCAGCCAATTACCTCCAAGTGTATTCAAGTCATAGAAGTGATATTGAAACCATGTAGCCTACCAAGCATATTGGAGTAATTTCAAAGACGTTGTGAAAAATTACCTCTGCCTTTTTATTCAAGGTTATTCATATTCTAACTACATATTCGTAAGACATAGAAGAAAACTTCCAATTACAAAAAGTAGAGCATGGCCGATTTAAACAACATGTTTAACAAGGCCTGTCTGTAAACTACTTAGATTGAAATCCCATACAGTGGCAATATAATTTATATACTGTATAGTATTATCATAGGATATTTTCTTTCTTACCCCATGAGTTTTCAATAGTCAGGCATAACACTAGCTTTTCTTAAAGAGTTTGGTTACCTTTTGTATGGCAATCCAAAACGTGAACTTTAATCCCATTGGAATCGCCATACTCTTTTCATAATCAATTGATTCTTCAGGCAACTTAAATCCAGCCTGCAATAATATTATTAATCAAGTCAGTTATTTTATGATCCCTGCCATATAGCCTATGTCAAATTATAAAAGTTTATTGGTTCACACAGACATTACTAATGCTTACAATATAAATGGATACCATTTCACGAAGGCATGCAGTAAAAGTGCTGTCCTATTTGCTTGATAATTTCTAAGTTAAAAACCTTATACTGCAATTTTTTTGTGAGCTAAAGATAAAAAGATAAAAAGCGTACACAGAGAAGAGATAAATTCAAAACTAAGGCAGCGCTATGCAAGGTGAAAATAGTAGGAAGCCTATGCAGTTCGGACATAAAAAGAAATTACACAATAGCAGAAACTATCTATACAGGGTTGCCAAAAAGTACGATCCCACCCTTATAACCTTTGAATGGGTTGAAATGAAGCAGTGAAAATGGGGCAATGTAATTTGGTTTGGGGGAGCTACCGTGTGGTAAAACCAACATTACAGCACCCCGTACTCAGGGACTCCCAGAGGCGCCAACTTTGTAATTTCAGATGTAAAGGGATATGAACAGATGCCTCAGTCTAAAGATCTCTAGTAGGCGAGAAAAACGCTGTCATGAAAAGTTTGCTACGATGTTCCTAACCAAAATTACAACTGTTCAAAGTTTGATCGTTGGTTAACATCACGTGGCCAATGCAGTAAGTTGACGTGCCCTCTTCCCTTCACATCTTCTTCTTCTTCTCCCGTTAAATTAACGAAAATAGTTTTGTTTACCACCGATACAATACCATCCATTCACGTCCAAGTTTCTTTCGCCAATCACGAAATATTCATTCACTAGCCGAAATTTTGCCTAATGTTTACAAAGGTGCCGCAAGAAACTTTATAGGCAATTACACTGCAGAGCATTAGCGTTAAAACCGTAGAGAGAATTATTGCCGACACAAAAACTGAGACTGGGACACTAAATATTACTAGAGTTGATGTATATTTTCAATTGTTTGTAGATGACACTGTACATACAACATAGGAAGTTAAAAAAAATGACACCACCAAATATGACAGCATTACTCACGTGACCGGAAGTGTGACTCGATATGGCGTATACGTGCACCCATACCAATCGAAGGTCAGCCCCACCCCGTCTAGAGTTTTCACAAATGATAAACAAATCTTTCAACAAGTAGGCTACTATACCAAATCAACTTATAACAGGCAAGGTCATTCCTCTGTACAAATCAATAATTTTTGTAACTGTAGCTTCATTGTAAAGGTAATGTATTTAAACATTGAGTCAGTAATAACTCATTCGCCCGAGTCACACAACAAACCATGGATTCTGTGCCTTTGGCCGCCAGTATGCTAATCACTGCACCTCACTGACAGCCAGAGATAAAGATCCGTGGTTCAAGTCACTACTCTTGATAGAATTGAAAATTTGAATTACTTATTTCCGCTTCAAGTCCCTCCCGCACAATATCAGTTTCGTATTCTATGCGTAATTATTTTCATCTTTCCTAAAGCTGGTCCTTCAAAGGTAATTTTCCATAATTACTTTATTATAGGTTAAGAAATATTACATCCTTGCAATGAAAGAGCATACCATTATTACGCCATCTTTGCAAAATCCATCTGGTTTCACAAAATCGATATTTAATGCAGTATTCTCTCCTCTGAAGGGCATTTCTTCACCTAATAAAGTAAAACATTAACAGTGCAATCTGAGATATTAAAAAGGTGCGATGACATCAATTTTTTTCCGTGTAGCGTTCCATATGCCGAGTTCAGCATTAACGTAGTACATGTAAGGTAATGCAGAACACGTAATGCGGAATACAACACAGGATGTATACACCAATTCCGTTCGCTTCACTCTGTCTAAGTTTACACAGACATTCTCTGGTGTCATGTTGCCTAGTTAAAAACAAAGTAGATGAACATTGAACAATGACAGATACAGACTATTTATGTGGTGGACATTTCATAAATTTCGTAAATTTGTTCAACATGAAACGAAACATTAATGTATTGAACATGAAGGTCATTAATGCTCAGAAAGGTCATTAATGAAAAATATATATACAGCGTGTACCAAAAGTCGCGCAACGTAGGAAATGTACGCCTATTGAAATCAACTTGGAACGTTCACATTTCCTATGTTGCGCGACTTTTGGAACACCCTGTATATATTTTTTCATTAATGACCTTCCTGAGCATATTCTAAATGCGAGTTTGCTTTATGCTGACGACCTCTAAATGTATATCATCGTTGATTCCCTAGTTGATTTTATTTCACTGCAGAAAGACATCAATCAATTCATGAATGGGCCATCAGCAATGTACTCAAGCTTATCAAGTCCAAATTAAAGGCCTTCATTTGGGAATTAGTAAATATTCTGACTAATTGAACAGAATCAATCTTCCTCACGTTACCCAGCTGCGCAGACTTGGGGTCATATTCGACGCCAATCAAATTCCACTTGTAAGCCTTGGCAGCTTCTGCTAAAGCTTGCAGAGTTGGTAATTATTTACTTAAATATCTCTCTTTTATTGACAGCCATGCACTTAAAGAACTCACCAATTCGTTTATCCGACCTCACCTTGAATATTGGATGTTGGCCATTTTACAATAAATCAATCTCTCTTCTCGAGAGAACTTTTTGATACGTTACTAAATGCTATCCTGCCACAGCTAAACTCCGTTACCAATTCGAAAGACTAAAGGTCCTTGGCTTCACTACTCTGTCCGTTTATTTTAACAGAGGAGACATGCTCCGTACTTTTAAAATTGTTTGCGGTTTTTACTCTCTCCCCATTAAATTCTTCTTCTCCCTACCCTCTACCAAAATCACTCGTGGCCACGGGTTTAACATACAACCACTACCATATAACACACAGATTCGGCAGGACTCTTTCTCCCAGAGAGTGGTTCTTCCCTGGAACCAGATGCATCCCTCCATTGCTGAGGCTCCATCCATCACTGCTTGGAAAGCTGCCTACGATAAGTTCTATTGGTAATTTCTTTTATTCGTTTGCTTCGTCATTATAGGCTATATTGCCTTAATTGCTGTATGTACTTAACTTACCACAAAATTATGCACAAAAAAAAACACAGGTAAAAGCTTCCATGCACTATTATATTTATGTTATTAGGTCACTACATTATTTTTTCAAAATTGGTTACCTACCTGTGTAGAATGTCGTGAATGTTCCCCATGGTGAAAACCATGAGGACATATTGGGTGTATAGCATTTGTCGCCCTGTAACAAAAGATCTCAAAAAATTAGACAAGTGTAGTCTTTCATTATTTCGTTAATCGTACAATCAGTCTTCTTCCAGCATCAAAATAAATGTATTATGAAAGCTTTTCGTTACTTTTATGCGACATCATCAGCTGGAACATCAAGCATTTTGTCAATCGTACATTTTCTTCAATGTTTAAACAATATTTACAAGATTTCCATTCTATTTACATACCAGTGTTCATTATCTCCCTCCTCCTCCAATAGTTGAAGAGGAAATAGTTTAGCACAGGATTTCTCATAGAAAATTTAAAAAATCGACACGAAATTTTTTACCGGCTGTTGTGACAACCTTGGCTTAAGAAATAATCGAGCCTATAAAGATGACATTTCTCACAAAAACTAGAAAGGCACTTCGTCATAAATATCTCCATTTCGTTGACATCCATTCTACAACAAATACTTGCCGACAGTTTTGTTGATTTATTGATAATTTGGAGTAGGTCGGCAAATGTCTCACCAATGGCTTGACGTGGATTAAGCTACATCATTATCCCTGAACAGTGATGATAGTGTAACAAAATTCGCTACCGAGAAAGCAGGCCCCAGAAATTTTTAAGAGATGTTAGGTGTCCATTTGTCATCGTTTAAGTGTTATGAAAACTTGCTTCACAATATAAAATGCAATAGATTTTTTTCGACTCAAGCGGTGTCAATAACTTTAGTAACAAAATGGGTGGTGGGTGAGGAAAAGGGCAGATCCAGAAACATCCAGAATCCGTCAATGGTTGGGGCCCCAGAACAATTTTTAAAGCAAACAAAACCACTTCATTCATCCCGACAAACGTTGAAAAAAAACCAAAGAGTGCTAATAGAGCGTGCAGTTGAAATGGCTGGTAATTGTTAAACAAAGATACTTACATTATTGATTAGTGCCTTGACCATAGCTGAGCTAGTATTCATAGAGTTCCAGATATATTCAAGTTTTGCCGTGTTATATTGGATAGTCGATTGCATTAATGTAAAGCACTTAAAAACATCAAAAACAGCGTTTCCTTCACCCAAAAGCCTTTTGGCACCTTCTGTATATGGAAAATTAACTCCAATTTCAGGAAAAGTTACACTTGGCATTCCCTCCATCTGGACATCTACTTCAATTGGGTAAGATAAGTAATATGATATCCTGTTCCAAGCCTGATAGGTGAAAAAGGAACCGGCTATTAAGCCTAATACAACCCATATAAGTAGTAACCACAACGGCTTCCTACATTCAAGAATAAATGTGATGTTTTCATTTTCTTGGGCTTGTCTTGTTTTTGTTACTAGTTCTTTAGCCATGCGTCGAATTCTGTCCCTTAACACATGTCTATACATCTTAACTTCTTTACTTGACAGTTTGATACTTCAAAAGTCAGTCCTGCAAGGATTAAAAGTTGAATGGCTCACAACTCCTTTAAAAATATTGTTAATTTTTTGAAAATTAAATAATATATTAAGACTTAAAATGTTTGGGATGGTACGTAGAGTTCAATGCGAGCAGTTGCGCTATTGCAGTTATGCTAAAGTTGAGGGATAAGGTTTAATAACAGGTTCTTGTATATTGCTATAGGTAGGCACTCATCAAATTGTCTGTTAATTTTCTCCATCTGTGTGTTGAATCATATTTGGGAAGCGAATATGGCAGGTTAACATAAATTCCATTTTTAGTTTGAGGTTGACAGGATAGCTGCAGAGATGTTTCATTTTTGGGTTTCATTTTCATAACCGAGTTTCATTTTTGGACCGATCCGGCTGGGTGACTTGCTATGACCCGGTTTTGACTCGATGACCCAGCTTTAACCCGGTGACCCGACTTTGGCCCGGCCATACAGAATAAGACAGTAAACGAATATGTACTTTTTTATATTAAAATTCCATTTGCATAGTATTTGGTTATACATGAAGGAGAGGACCATTTTTATGAGGACCTCCTAGGACTTACTCTGTGTTGCGATTTAATTTTGACTTTGCCATTAAAAAGGTCTTCGCAGTTTTCAGGTGTTTTGTTACATCGTTCATAAATACAGTTACAGTTACAGTTACAGTTATCCCGAGGGGATAAAAAATACTAAAAAGATGTCAGCTTATTCTGAATTAACAATCCATTTGAGTGACCGGGTCATCGTGACATGGAGCTACTGGGTACTGGGTCAAAAAATGTGACCTTTTCCATCTCTTTATTAATGCTGGACAGCTGGACACGACCACCACACACCTATCCACCAAATCACTTGAAGAAAATCCTACTCAGACCGACTCACTCACCAATGAAACCTTCCTGTGGAAAAATCCACAATCCTGCATAAAGTAATCACTTAGGCAAAGTTTATGCAAGTTGAAGGCTTTAGGAAAGTCAGGAGTAATATTGACGACTGTTTTGACACGATAACCTTGCATGAACGAGCAGGGGTCTCGAAGTCTGATTTTGAGGGTTAAGTGCTGGCCACTTCATTGTATGTTTGAGGGTTTTGAAAAAATACGTCAGTCTTGAGGGATTGTGCGGTTGACCTCGCTGCCGTTGGGAGGGGAAGAGATAATGCTTGAGGAGAAGTTAATGGTTCTTTGTTTAATTGTTGGAAACCTCTTTAAGCGAACGAACTACTTACCTGTACTGTGACTATAGAATGGCACGGGTTTGATTTAAACATATATATATATATATAGTATATATATATACAGTAGGGTGGGTCGAAAATGATAAAGTTGGAAATGGGAAATGGAATAGTGTGGAAAAGTTGTCTTTAGCCTTCAGTAACTTAAGTCCAAAATCATTTTAAAATTGAAAAATATTTTCCACCGCCCCAGAGGCAGCAAACTTTTGAAAAATAGTGAAAATTTTATATATTTTGGATAATTTTAATCAAAAACAAAACTTGACAAAGACAAATGGAATAGTTCGGAAATGTTCCATATCCCCTCCAGCAAGGTAAGTTCAAAATCATTTTAAAATTCATAAATATTATCCACTGCCCCAGACGTATAGAAAGTTTTATAAAATAGTGCAAATTTTATATATTTTGGAAAATTTGAATCAAAAGCAAAAATTGACAAAGAAAAATGGAATAGCTCGGAAATGTTCCATATATCGTCCCATAACATAAGTCTAAAATCATTTTAAAATCTATAAAAAAAATTTCACAGACCTAGAGGCATCAAAGCTTTTAAGAACAGCACAAATTTCCTATACTTCAACAGCACTGAATCTGAAGTGACGTTAGTGAAGAGAAAATAGAATAGCAACAAATTGTACTTTCCACATCAGTGTTTCAAGTTCAAAACTGGTACAGAATCAAACAGCAATAATTGAAATCTTTCTAAAGTCCTTAAGACATTAATAACAATTTGACAAAGGGGCAAAATACAATACAAACTTTGAAGAAATTTCAAAAATTTTAACAACTTTTAGCTATTAATTAAATCAAGTAGGCCGCAATTCAACTTAATGTTCAAAGCTGGGTATGAAATTAGAATTTGTGAGATGTATGTTACAGGCGAGATGCATGCAGTCTTTAGCATCATAGTTTAGTAGCGGGATGTCAAAGACACAAACTTCATTCCATTTTGTCTCTCTGGCCTTCTGAGAGACACCCTATTGTTTTGAGGTTTGACGTTTTTGTTGTTGTTGAAATAAATTAGCAGTATACTGGATATTTAGCATGCAATTAAGTTAGGAGTCTGCTCAGTAAATTAGCAAAGAGATAATGAGTGGCGAATATCCCATTCAAGATTTTTTACCCTGGCAAAGACGATAACACGAGTTTATATTGCAATGCGTAAACCTACGACGAAGCTTTTAATCTAGTAGCTCTTTCATTTAAAGTGTATGCTCCTCGCTGGTTTCACTTAAAAATTAGTCCTTCATCTACCAATGCAGCTAGCAAATTATCCTATAAACGACAACACTAGGAATCCACTGTATTCTGAAGGCCAGAGACCAAATGGAATAAAGTTCTCGTCTTCAACATCCTGCTACTGAATTATGACGAAAAAAATTGCATACATCTCAGCTGCCAACTCACTGAACCACTTAGTCTGGCAAATAAGACAAAGAACATTTGTAGTAAACTGTTACTGGTGGTTAAAGAGTCGAAATACAACTTATAAAATATCCTTGTCTGACATAAGCAGTAGGAGCAAAGTGTCTAGTGATGATTAGCTATGGCAGTGTGTGGGGCAGAAAGAAAAGATGGTTTCAGCCGTACTAAGCTCGAATGTAGACAGGATGCTCTGTTTTAAACATAACCCTAAATATCAGGCTACTTGACTTTATTGTTAAGTAAATTTCTTGTTAATATTTATTCAACGTTTGTATTTTCTTTTTACCCTTCTATCAAACTGTTATTAAAGTTTTAAGAAGAATTGAAATTAGGAAATTTGTTAGAGGAATTGAAACTATTTTACCTTGATTTTGTAGGCTAACTGTTTTCTATTTTTAACACTGATATGGAAAGTAAAATCTGTTGCTATTCTATTTTCTATTCTCTAATTGTGCTTCAGATTCAGTCCTGTTGAAAGATAGGAATTAGCGCTATTCTTCAAAATTTTGATGCCTCTGGGGCAGTGGAAGATATTTATCGATTATTAATAATTTTGCACTTATGTTACTGGAGGGAATATGGAACATTTCCGCACTATTCCAATTTTCTTTGTCAATTTTTGTGTTTGATGAAAATTTTCCAAAATATAACAAATTTGCATTATTTCAGAAAACTTTGGGGCCTCTGGGGCAGTGGAAAATATTTTTCAGTTTTAAAATGACTTTGGATTCTTGTTAGTGGAGGGTATATGCAACATTTCCGAACTATTCCATTTCTCTTTGTCAATTTTTGTTTTTGATTCCAATTTTTCAAAATATATCAAATTTGCACTACTTTTCAAAACTTTGGTGCCTCTGGGGCGGTGGAAAATATTTTTCAATTTTAAAATGATTTCGGACTTAAGTTATTGGATGGTAAAGACAACTTTTCTACACTATTCCATTTCCCATTTCCAACTTTCATCTTTTTCGACCCACCACTTGACACACAGAATTACATTAAAAAAATTACGGTTTATTAAAACCATGTCTAATACTGCGGCGACGTTTCGTCCGCTGAGCGCTGGACTCATCAGGCCATGATTCCCCCAACCACAACAGTTTTATACACTTGAAGATTTGCATATCTTTAACATATTTACTTTAACACATTTTTTTAATAAAAGCCACAACCACAGAACTAAAATTCACAATGTTCATAATACCATAGTTCATTTCTATAATTAAGACATCTAAAATTTGTCAGTTAAAATTTGACTTCTAAGTACTTTTTGTAAAATTCACTAGCCCTATTTTTTTAGGCAATTCCTGATCCGCCAAAGCAAAAGTAAACACCGCGCTGTGCACCACTCCCTCATGTTTGTTAACGGCTTCTTTTTCCTGCTTAATGTACAAACTTTCCAACAACATTCGTTTGGTTGCATTGTGCTCACAAGTCAATATGTCTATGTTTTCCCAATCTATTCGATGCTGTAGCGTACAACAATGTTCCACTAACGGATAGTGGTGAATGTCATTATTTTTTTCAGCTAAACGATGACGATAAAATCTCGTCGTTGATTTTTGGCCACTCTGTCCTACATCTTGATCTATGTGGCGGAACATTCACCCGTTTCTGAAAGTTATTATCTGAAATGAGCTGGTTTATAAAATCCATAGAACTACAAGAAATGTCTATTCTTGATTTGTGCTAATGAAATACTTTTCCTTACACCTTATTAGCAAACAAATTCATATTCGGTGATTCTTAGGACATATTGCTAATATAAACCTAAACTTGTTTCGTATGCAAGCTTATAGCAATCCTTGTAAATATTACCATAAAAATCTTCATGCAAATCAGAACAAAGTATCCAAAATAAGAAACCATTGCCATCTCATGCTGAAAAGATTAGAAATAATTTTTTTAAATATACTCCTTGTAATTTTCTTGCAACTTTACATCTCTTGTATTAACTTTACAAACGTATAAGCATACTGCAAATGCAAAATGTAAAACAATTTCATATACAAGTAGCCTTTGTAGATCAATCACAAAGTATCTCACTGAATTTGTTGCACTTCTGTGGTAATAACCACAGCTTAAAAGTGTGTTTTAACTTGGCTGGGATCACTCCAATCAGATATTAAACCCAGTTTCCAATACACGAGATTTTATTGCTGCATTCCTTTATCCTAGCAAAAGGCAGACAGTACGCCCTCAAGCCTTGGCGTTTCCACTACACTCTTGCTTGGGCATGCCTAGTAGAGTTGGGCATGCGTACATCAAGTTTCTTAATGGTCTTCATTTTTCCTGCCATGTGGGGAGAAGACCCTCACCTGGTCTGAGGACACGTTTCTTAGCAAAAGTGCCATCTCAAATGAGGGTAGCCCGTTTCCACTACGGTGTCCCTCCTTCAGTCAAACAAGCCCAGGGAGGCTCCGAAAAGTACCTGCCTGTCTTGCCCTGCCTTGCCTTGCCTTGCTTGGCCCGTTCCCACTACAACCTCAGCTTGCTACAGCTTGCTAGAGTGAAGGAAGGCAGCTATAAATTCTCATGTAGTGGAAACAAGTTTTAGCATAGTTAAGTGACTGAAAATTTACTAGTCTGTAACAGTTAAGTACCGTATCTAATCTGATAATTTAAGCATGTTCAACCCGGAACAAAAATGTATGAATAAATTATAACAGACTCATTAACTCCATGCTGCAGCTTTTTGTGCCAAGAATTTGTTCATAATGAATGTAACAGCTTGTAAAGTATTTCCCCTTTATTATTTGTTTTATCGAAAAACATGTGAACTCCATGGTTAACTGGAACTGGCCCATAAAGTTAGTTTTTAGTAGAAATAATACGTAATTATAAGAAAAAAGGGAGTAATGAATAACAAAAATAGAAATAATGTAGCAGTTTACTTCTTTGTGTACAACTGTCCAGTCACAACCATTTCGATAAAATCACTTTGCACTGCACCAGGCTTTGCTCAGATTTCCTGTTTAGTCGTGCAGAGCTCACCATAGGTTCGTAGCCTTGTGTGCATCATTAAGTTAACATATAATCATAGTGAAAAACATGAACGAATGATTTATTTATAATAACGTCCAAATATTTAAGTATACCTTTTGGCTCTCATCTTCTGTTTGATACATGTCATAGGATGGTCCTATTTGTGTTTGGCTTGTGTAATTTGAAGCATATTTACTTTTCTCTTCCCTTGTCTTATGCGACATATTCTGAGCAACCACTATAGGGAATACCGTTAAAACGGCTAAAACGATGCAAATCATGATCAAGGTGAGCCATGCCAAGAGGTACCCTGGTCTCTTCTGTTTCAAGAAATCAAATCAAACAACAAATAAAATTCTTAAAATACATTTTTATTAAAAACTATATTATAAACACTTAAATAGTATGGTGCAACTTGCACAGCATTTGTCTGTCTGTCTGTCTCGCGTTAACTGCTGTAAATTTTAACGAATTTAGTTCAAACTTGCACAGATTCCAATTTGGGGCTAAGCAATCAAGTGACATTTTCATCTTACTTAAAAATCTGTAGCAATTTCCACGATCAAACTGTTCATAGTAGCCTCGAACAAAGAGCCAGGCTTCTCGAGGAATCTTCGAAAATTTCCTATTATCAAATTATAAAAAAAAAATGTTTACTATTGCCCCACTCGGAAAAATTTGCTGTAGAATTAAGCAGATATGCAACACTATCTTCTTTGCAGCTAAATCCAAAGTGTCATGAAAAACGGTTTATGCTTTTGAGGAAAAGGAGGTTAAATTTCAGATCTTATTTTGGCCTTAATATTAATTTCAAGTAGGCTATGAGAAACTTTTAACGATTGAATCTACTGGCGCTCTCATGTTACGTTTAAAAAAAATGTTATATCGTTTCGTCCCTAGTGGCTCTTATATGCTGCCTTCCACGCTTTCCCACCCGAATGGACATAAAGCTTTACATCAGAGCTGTGGCATATGATCTTTCGAACATTAAAATACCAAACAACAACAACTAGAACAACATAAAAATAAATAAAAAGTAGATCATCATGACAATCCAATGCAACACAACAACCCGCCAACCTCCCTACAAGTTGAAGCGCGCTCATATATACTAATTGTGGAAGTGTCTGTCAAGTAACATGATTTCGAACTCTTTATATCAGCCTTATTCGCCCATTTCTTGATTTTGCTGGGCAGACTTGGTACCCGCGTCATAAAAA
>JAQIUX010000054.1:0-13785 GCA_034696965.1 Lithobius crassipes | reverse complement strand
AAATTGAAAATGTTAGTGTCAAATCTTGCCTTAGTCGTCTAGGTTTTATGTCTAGGCAGTGAGAAGTACGGTAACTCACCGGTTGGAAAGTCTTAAACTGTTTCAATAGAGGTAACCCCTTTTCGAGTAGATTAACAAAAAATAGCTTAATTAATACGGAACATGATGAAATAAATCTGAAAAGTATATACTATAAATATGTTCGTCTGGTAATTTTAAGATTGGCCTGTAGATAATTTTTTGTGATTGGGGGGTGTCCTAATGTTGTTTCCGTTGAATTTACGGGCTCAACATGACGTCAGTTATTATTTTTATTTATTTATTAGCTACGTAATTTTTTTTATAGTGTTCATACCTGATTATCTGAATCAAAAATAAGGCTTAACATACAAATCCATTATAATTGTGATAGCAGTACGGAGCCTGCGCTCCGGATTGTTGCTCGGCCAGGATTGTGTACTGTCACAACTTTGTGAATATCACTAATTTAATACTGTGCCGTTTGCACCACAGCACTGGTTTACTGAGTTGACTACTTGTTAAAAGCCATTTGGTATCGTGATAGTATATAGAGTTTATTGTCGTTTACATAATACACACTTCGGTATCGTATTATCGCAGAACTGGTGCGATACCACCCAACGCTATACCTCCAATACAACAATACAAATCGGTGGGGCATAAACGATGGTATAAGTTATTATGTTCCATCTGTCGCTGCATCATAACTCGCGTTCACCATCCCATTAGGCCACAGGTGATTATTGTCTGTCTGTCTGTCTGTCGGCCAGGCCTTCAAGGCCAATTACAAGGCTCTCCTCACGTCCACCGTCCCACCCAGCACCCCCCGCAGTCCCCGATGGACCAATCCGGACCCGACGCCATTCGTTGTGCCAATTAAAGGTAGATGGCGCAGCGGGGTCGGGAAGAACCTAGGATATCAGCGCCCCCACCGCCTTTTGATTAATACGACAACTTCGTGGAATGTAACTTACCTGTTACTTATGAGGCAGAGTGAGATTAGGATTACGATAAGCAAGTCAGATGTGTAAAACGATAGTTCTTTAGTATTGCGGGTCCCACAAGAAATTAATCGCCTGGTAATTTAAACGGTTTTTTGGCGTTATGCGGGACTAATCTTGGTGTTATGTAGTGACTGCATTAATCCTTGTAATCTACCTTTTGTACTCCTTCCCCCCCCCTCCCCCCCCCCCACACACACACTTAGCAAATCCTCTTTGCCCAACTTGCGAGCAAGTAGGGCTTAAAAGTACAGCAAGAGAAGGTGTAGGGGCGTAGAAATAAGGGATTTGGAACAGTGAGAAGGAAAGGCAATGAGTGACCAAATTTGGGATTTTTCCAGATCTAATTTACGACTTAATTCAGCATCGACCTCGCCAGATCTAATTTATGACTGTCTGGTCTATTTGCGAGATTCAGATCCACTTGCGACTTTTCAGATCTAATTGGTCTATTTGAGACGTTTTTAGTTTTAATCTACTTGGAAGATTTGCTAGATTTCACACCTAGTTGGCGAATCAAGTCTACTTGAGAAATCTGCGACATTTCACACCTATAGTAATGGCGATATCTGAGACTTTTCAGATCTACTTGGCAAATTTGCAGTTCCTTTGAGTTGTATTTGTATGTGCTGTCGTAGGCAGGGAGTTTCTGCCACCCAGCACCCATCGCCTGGGGTTATAGCCGCCATGGCTTAATTGGTTAGAGCGCCTCGCCCGGTAAGATGAGGAGGTCCGTGGTTCGAATCCAGGTGGTGGCAAGTTGTTTTTCTATGCTTTCACGGTGGATGTGCGCCCTTCACTGCGGGGCTTTGTACTTTCATTTTATATGTATAATTTTGTTTATTTATTTTAATACTTGATTCTTTCGCGATGTCCGTCCTTCTATCTTGGAGAAGACAAAAAGAATGGAACAAAATAAAAACAAAAAACACAAAAAGACTACGACAGAATCTAACTGGCACGTTATCGTAAAAGGCGCGCGTATGGCCACATCCAAGGAACCATTTTTGCTGCAACAGCAGCCAGCCTCGCTTTGACGACACCCACGTGACCTCCAAGGAACAAATGAGGGCCAGCATTACGCGTCGGATGGCGAGGTAAAAGCCTCCGTGCAATTTGGGGCCAAGTCTTTGTAGCTACACAAATCCGCGAACTTTATTGGTCACATCATTAAAACGTCATTCAACAGACAAGTCTGATTAGTTTAAGGCTGCAATTTGAAGAGAAACAGAGAATGAAGAGGAAATAAAAGGAAGGCATTAAAGGGTTAGGTCGAACAGGAGGAGAAAGGGTTAAGAACGCTGAGATTAAGTCGTCCACTGGGATCCAAGGTCCATTTAATTCAATGGGGTCTTTTTTTTATTACCTTCTAGTGAAATCACTCATTATGGAGTTCTCTGACTCGTGTGTGGTGAAGATTTTTTATCATATTTTAAAGGAGCAATGTGTCATTTTGTACTTGCATATATGGCTTCCATGGCCTATTTGACCATTGCTAGGCGCTGATAGAACGGCTCAAATCGGTTGCGTACGTCCTAATTACGATTAAAAACATCCATCGTGTTTTCGCTCGGTCGTATTCCGCCATTATTTTGGTTCCCGCTGGAATCGCTAGGCGCCGCTGGTAGTACTTGTCACCACCGGTTTACCAGACCCAAGCAAGCGAACGATGAGTTCTTTTTGCTGGGGCTCATGACCTAACAAAGCAGCGCCGGTTGGCAATTCGTCTCGCTCTCGCTTTTGAATCGCCTTAGGGCAACTCGTTTTCGATGCGAATATTGTAAACAAACAGCAAAATGAAATGTCTCGTGCCAAATTGTGACAATAAATCTGGACGAAATGCATCAGTGTCGTTTCATCGATTTCCACCAGAAGGATCAAGTAAACGTTCCGAGTGGTTGTTTGCACTGCATATGACTGACGAATTGTTGCAAGGCTACTCAGGCAGACTTCAAGTTGTATGTTCGGCCCATTTTAACGAAGAAGACATCTATTCAACTGGTTTAGCAAGAAGATTACGACATAACGCAGCTCCAAAACTTAAGGTTAGTTGAAATGGTCTTTTATATACGATGGTCAAAAAGTATTTTTATTAACTTGTGCTATTAAAAAAAAAAATATTAGTAAAAAAATTTACTACGAAGTAGAAAATTAAATAGTACTAAAATATAATTCCTTTAGGTATATTTGTAATCCGTTCACTTAAAATAAATTACTTTTTTATTAGGCAAACCCTAATTGAACTGCCTGTGCAATGTATATTTTTTTTTTAGCCTTGGACTGACGACAGATCTGCTTTGCGCACTTATTCCAGGAACAAGGTAAAACTAAATAAAGCCTTGTAAATTAATAAAAATCATAAATACACTCACATACTAAAGAATACAAATTGCGAATAAATTTTTATCAATGGAAATTGACTGATGCACATGCATGTACGCGCTAGGTTGGTTAGCTGCAGACTATAGTGCATTTATTTTTTAAAATTATTATTAGTACTACAAATCCACTTTGGAACCTACTCCTATAAACAAGACAATTTTACTGTCACCGAAATCACAAGTCAGAAAGCACTGCAAATTTTCAATTTTTTCAACGCTCGCATTCCATTACTATAGTACGAATGATCGATACAACTATGCTGATTTTATTCGCTCATTTAAATCTAGTTCTACATAGTCACTGATGAGATATTGGTGGCGATAACAAATTAATCACAAGTTCAGGGAGAGTAAGGTAGAAAAAATACATTTGTTCATGGTTACTAATTTATTCCAAAATGCAGTAATTGCAAGCACCATTTCATCTAACATGAAGTGTTTAACTATTTTCACAGGCTGGATTATCAGCATCGACTTCTTCTGCGTCATCGTCCGCTACTGCAACTACTTCGAGGATGACTGCACAGGAGGTAACGGCACAGTGTAAAGTAGAAAGGGATTGTATGATAAAATTTTAAAAGACTAGCTTTACATTTATACATATTTACAGAAAAACCGACGTAAGGTACTGGTAGTATTAAATTGAAAATACTAAGCTTTCAATGAGCCAAAAATTTCTGATATATTTATTAGTATGGTTGCAGAGTTGCAGTATGACTAGAAAAAAATATTTTTCTAATTGGTATTCTTGAAAGTGGATCAACTCGACACAGCACGCAAATGATTTGTAAGAAAATTTCCTTAATCCCCCCTTTTTTTTAATATAGGTTCAAACACTTGACCTAATGACGACAAGTTCCACCAGTCAACCCGATGATGATGTCGGACAAAGCATCTGTGAAACAGCTGTTCCTGAATGCGTTGCAACCACATCATCAGTAAAGAAGCAGTTCAAAGATGCTTGCTGCCAGACTGAGGAGAGTGTTCTAAATAGACATCTTCAACAAATACAGTTGAGCGAGTTCACTACTTCGAAACAAAAAAAAGGGATGCAGCATTTAGCTACGAGTACTCCAAAAAAAATGGCTGATTACAATGAAGCCAAATCATTCGTGGAAGATGTGCAGCAAAGTATTCACATGGACCACCTTTACCCCGTGTCCTTTAGTACCCCTCCTCGAAGTCTGGGTGTTTCGTGTATTGACACTGGTTTTAAAAAACCTTTACAGTTGATGTCGGAGATATACCCATCCAGTAGTGAAAAGTCCAACATAACTTCGACAGTCACTAGTCCACAAACTCCTATTTCTGCTATAGACACGTCATTTGTGCCAGACACAGAACAGTCCGAGACTGAAAAATCTGATAGTGAAAATGGTAATGGGGACCACACTGAAAAAAAATATTGTGTTTACGATTCCTGCATTCAAGAATTACTGCGACGATGTAAATTGTGCGGTAATCTTGTTAGCGAGAAACATGAAACCCTTCATGGCTCACAGTTGGTCGTTCGGATGACTTGCCTGAATGGCCATGACACTGTCTGGAAGTCACAACCCAACTTTCATAACACTGCTGCTGGTAATGTAGAGATTAGTGCAGCCATTTTGTTAACCGGCAGCACTTACACTACAATGTTGGAAATAGCCGAGTGCCTTAATTTACAGCTGTTCAGCGCCTCAACATTCTATGACATTCAACGTCACTACCTATTACCAACAGTAAATGCCACTTACAATAAACATCGGCAGGAGCTTGTTGAAGACTTGGTCAACAGGGGCGAAGATTTAAAATTAGCAGGTAAGCTAATCTGCAACATAACAGCTACCACATAGTGATGGCCGGTTTCCCTGAGAGTGAAAACAAATTATACTTTCCAACATTCATTGGCATTAGTGACCATTATTTTGTCAAACTGCGTTCTCACAGTTATAATCCATACAATAAAAAAAACGGTTCATTGTGCGATCTGTTTCAAAGTGCCAACCTAGGTCCGCCTCTCCACTTGCACTATACAACAATAATTAGGCCACGGAAAAAAAATATTTTTTGATTCTCGTGCAATTTTGAAATCGAATCATATGATTTGATGACGAGGGTTTGTACTTCTGTATTTCGCAACCAAAAAAACATTCGATTTGAACATTGAGTAGAATTTGGACCACATAACTTGATTTCAAAGTTTTGAATTATTCCTAATGACAATATTACCAGCCACTTAAAATGTACAGCAATACACTGGTGTCGTACGGTGTCAGGTTAGGTTTGGTGCCACCAAACACTATTGGAGATATAAACCAATTTTTATCTATATTTTTCTTTCATTTATAGGAGATGCACGATATGACAGTCCAGGGTTTTCAGCCAAGTACTGCAGTTATACAGTGCAAGATTTACGTGGTGGGAAAATCGTCGGCCACACGCTACTTCAAGTTGGCCAGGTGAAAAATGCAGTTGCTGCTGAAGGCGAGGGGTGCCGTCAGACACTACAGGACATTACAGCAGACACCATGCTAAACGTCGCGTTATTTGCCACTGATCGGAGTAATGCAGTCATTACATTAATGAAAGAAAATTATCCAGTATGTGTACATTGATAGCCTTTATGAAAACAAAATTGTTTTGACCTGCTTAACATATTTTCTCGTATGTTTATTAGGCAACTAAACACCAATTTGACGTGTGGCACGTGGTGAAAGGCTTGATAAAGAAATTGAGCCGTGTAGGTCAGAAAAAAGGGTGCGTTGACATTTATCCTTGGATAAAAAGCATTGCCAACCACTTATACTGGTCTGCACAACATTGCAATGGCAATGCTGTCCTACTTGTCGAACGTTTCACTTCCATCTTGCACCACATTTGCAGTACGTATATAATATAGGCTACATATTTTTCTTAACATAATAGTTTACTACTGTAAGAATACTAAAGACAGGCCTATAATTATTTTGTTACTTTAGATATCCATCATTGGGAGGGCACAACGATGTATCATAAATGCAGCCACTTGCCATATTCCCAAGAGGAAGAAACCGAGCGATTATGGCTGATTGAGGGAGGATTGGCGCACGAAGCCTTATCATCCGTCATAAACAAGAAACCCTTCCTGAAGGCTTGTGAAAAACTGACGGAATTTTGCAACACGTGTAAGTCTTCCACCCTTTTAAGGGAATGATTTTCCTAATACAAAGATTACCAAATTCAACTGACTGTTAATACTTTGTTTTTGGATTCAATTCTATGTATGTTTATATAGCTGAGCTAGAAAGCTTTCACAGCCTAGTGACCAAATATGCACCGAAGAGGTTGCACTTCTCCTGGCCAACAATGCAAGCCAGGCTTCAACTCGCGATTTTGGATTTCAATGAAAATACAGGACGAGAAATTCTAACCAACGAAGAAGGAGAAGAACGGTACAGATTTGTTTTCCCGAAGTCAACAGGAGAATGGGTTGCCAAGCCTCTCAAGCAGGCCAAGCAGGTGGCCTGGCGACAACAAATAGTTAATGATGTCATTGATAGGGTACGAAATGACATTAAGATGACTATAAGCGTCCCTGAATCTGTGCCATCCAATATTGCAAAAAAAACCATGCCTGAAAAGCACAAGTTAATTGAGAAGTACCAGTCCCGCCGAAAACTAAATTAAAAACTTTACAGTAAAACCTCGTTAACTCAATCTTGAATCGGAACAAGCTATTTAGTATTTAGTTTGACTTAACAGGAGTTTGAGTTAAGCGGAGTTGCAAAAAATGCCCAGTGTACTACGCATATGCCTATGAGAGATGTATATTTGATTAGCAAACTTGTACGCCATAATACAGCACTGCGGTGTATGCATTAAAACTGTTTTGTCGCGGATTAGGAGGTGGGGAACTGTCAGCTGCTCAATAGTGCTCATGTCCCAGAACCCAGAAGTTTGCTATTGCATACTCTTCAAAATATGTATAACTAATAAAAAATAATGCCCTTGGGAGTTTGAGTTAACCAGGTTTTGTTTGAATTAACGAGTTATTTTTTCATTGTGCCAACCAAATTATCAAACAAAGTTTGAGTTAACCAATAATTTGACTTAACCGATTTTGAGTTAACGGGGTTTGACTGTACAAACCTTCATATCATATAGCCACTATTTACAGTAATTCTCACAAATTATAATATAGTATCGTAAATGTTTGATGCTCGCTTTCGCAATTCCATAAATAAAGTAAATTGGGGGCTGCAAATAAAGGATATACAACACTGTCCTTGAAATAGGTCTATTACAAAGTTGGTTGAGTTGAAGGGATGTGCTTTACTATTGCTTTAATTTTAACAAACTAAATTTTTTTTTATTGACGCATTGTATTCACGGCTGTGCTGGTGCTAAATTTTGCTCGTTTGATACAATGCCAGTACAGGCTTCTTTGCCGGTTCGATAAATACAGTACTGGTGCTTTTAAATGTTTTACGGTCAGGCACCGGAGTATGCACTTCCCCAAAAGGTAACACTTCATCCACTCGTGTGATTACCCCTTACACCCTTGAAAACAAACGTCCTACCAGTACCAAAATGAGTATTACAAAAGGGCATTAAATTCAAAGCAGGATTGGAAGAAATAATACGGGAGGCATTTAACGGCTTATTCGTACGAAACTTGCTTTGAATAAAAAACTTCCGTTACATATTGTTGCCAGATAAAAAAGAATGTAATACGTACAAGAGGAGTATTGATTAATTTTTGTTTATTAATTAATTGTTATTCCGTGATTCATTCATAGGGTAAGGGACTGATGATCAGCAATACTGATCAGTTTACCAATAATAGCTGTTGGATACCTATGTGATGCCGATACATGTAGGTACCGGCAGTCAGTGCGTAGTAGTAGTATAGAAACGGCACAGACCTGTTTAGTTCCTATATTATTTCTGTCGATAAAACAAATTGGTTATAAATGGAACCGATCATTAGTGATATGGAAATAGAACCAGTGGTTGATTCAGAAAAAAATTATTTGGCATGTTACCGTATCAATTTCATGTTCAGCTTCTTTCCATTAAAAAATTAAAAACGATGAACGATAGTGATTGAAACAAACAATATATTCTGGCCCGTATAACCTAGCAATATCAAATTGTTAAACATAGATTTTACGTAGATAAAATAATTGTCATGGTCGGTCAAAGTCTGAGAAGGGCCATGGTTAACCGCTTACACTAAGCAGTTGCATTGGTTTTTCACATCCCTTCACAATACAGAATCTTTTTGTACTGTCACAGCTGCTTTTACAACATCAAAATAGGGTTTGTCTTGGATAGTACAGTGTTATCATTCAGTGGGGCTGTAATGAACTAGTGGAGGAGTAGGCCTAGTTGTTACGTTTATTTCCACTCATTCATGGTGAGGAACCCATTGGTCTAGTCTTTCAGTAAGCACTTACAAGCATAGCCTTGGGGTCAGGCATGGAATAACAACAAAATTGGTATAAAGTTACATGTTTTCTGGAAAGAATACTCTTCTAATCTTCGTATCCTTGGTAAATGCCGTTTTCCTCAGGATACATACTGCGTACAGCATTCACTACACATGCTGGTATTGGTCTACGCACTGTACGGCCTAGACGTCTGTAGACCCACAAGGTATACTGCCTGTATGCAGCTAAACGATAAGCTCTGCAACAATAATGTGACATATAAAGTAGTCATGTAAATTTTTGTTTTTATTTTTCATCTTACTATGAGTGAGCCAACTCAGATATGAGGTTCACGTATGTAATGCAATATGTTAGGCTGTTACTGAGTTTAGGAGGATAACCAACAACTAAACATCATACAAATGCCACTTTAAATTTCACATGACGTTTCTGTGAACAATGTGATTCGTCCTAAACAATTATTAACAGATTTTGAAAGTAGGTTTTAACATAAAAGTTGGGGCCTAACATACGAAACAAATGAATAATTTACATGTATTGGTTCCATCAGTTTTGTAGCAGATGTTGCCAAATAGGTAGGCCTATATGGTACTGAATAATAACTACACAACAGTGTACAAATATATGTCGAACTGGCAGAAAGAGGCATAAATTAAAAAATTTAATGTTTAACATGTTACCGAACTTAAGCATTATGTAGCATGTTGTCTAATGATAAAGCAAGCTACTGCACTTTATAGCATAATTTAACAACTGTGTTGTCGACTTAGAATATTTGTTTTTATCAAAGCAATATGTTTCGTGTTTGCTCCTAAGGGTCATAACGCTGTTCAAAAATGTTTTAGTTTGTTATATTTCATTGTACAATTTCAATTATGATCACCATCAATGGGAATTTCTTACCGGTTAGTTGGAGGAAATTGCTTTTTTTGATGTGTATACGCCTGTATTGCAGCCAACTGTACTTCCAAAGCGTCTTTTAACAAGCATACTGCGTCAAAGACATAAGTTTGGGTAATGCAATCATTTCCTTCAACAAAAAAATGTTATTAAGTAATGTGCTGCACCACGTATATAGTAATGTTTAAAAATAATACTTTAATCCTACAGCAGAATTCAGTATGGTTTTCAATGATTATAGCATGACTAAAGGCTACAGCCTTAAAAAAAATTCTTTTAGAAATCGACCAATTATTTGCGATGGGTGGAAAATTATTTTTATCTCAATAATTAAAGCCTTTTGACATCATTAAACTTCTTGTGAGGAAGGACCTTAATCATTAAACCTTAATTTGTAAGTGTAATTAGGCAATTCAATGCATCACCTAAAAAAAACTTCACTAGTAGGTAGGCTACCGCAGCTTACAGCACAGCAGACTAAAATTTTACAATAAAAACTAAAATGTAATATTCTACAATACACCTAAAAAAATAGCTACAATACACACAAAAAGAGGTTAATGCTAGAGGCTTGGCAGTAGAAAACTTACTAATGTTGGCTAGTTAATTTAGTGACTGTAAGATGTATTAGGCCTATCTACATTTCGTCCAATGATCTTTTTGGTCTAAATTTGAATTATGGTAAATAGCAAAGGACTACTTACAAAAACTCAACTTTAAAAAGGGGCAACATCCTTCTTGGCACTGATTGGCCATAAAAAAGCAGCACGTATAAAATCAGCAAAGTTATAAAAAAAAAATGGAAACCGTAGGCCTAGAAAATTTGTTAAATAAATACAGCAATGATTATTTTTTTCCTTGGGCCAACCTAATGATAAACCTAGAGCTCCAGTTAAATGAGTGTGTCTGTGACTTCAGCAATTAGGCCTACATGCCACAGCACCCTCACATCAGAATACGTAATAGCCATATCACACACACACACTCGTGTGACTGAGCTTTAGGCGTACCGTATCATTACGTTAACCGGGATGAGAAAAAAATGCGAGGCGTTTCTGGTATTACTAATTTTCAAGTACGTACAGTGACATAGAACTTTGCTGTGTTTTAGATCTCACGACTTTTCATAGTCAAGCAATGACAGTCCAGAAATTGGCTCCTTTTTACAGAGATATTTTTTTGTTAGGATTTCACTACCTTTATTTGCGGGCATTCATTGGAGATTAAATTGAAGTTATAGTAATTCAATAAATCCTCTCTTCGATCATTGTCGCTTGAAAATATGAAATCCCCCACCCCACCTCATTTTTGGGGCTTTGCAAAGGAAAGTCTTGATTTAGAGATTTTATCATTTTACACTGTCAAGCTGTTAATATATATATATATATATTTTTTTTATTGTTGAAGCTATACCTACACATCGATTTGGTGGTTGAAAATCACTCAAATTTAGTTAAGCAGGCAACCATTCAAATTGGAAAATAACTTAAAATTAAAACAGTGCAAGCTTAAACAAAAATTTCCCAATATTGTTCAACATAACTGATTTTTACTTATCAAAATCTTATTTCAATATGCCAAAGCCTAAAGCTAAGATATCAAAATCCCATAATCATCTAACACCTATACACCACTCACATGTCTCATGGATTCAAATAGTTAAGTCCAGTAAATCTATGATATGCGTCCTTAATTATTTTTTACATTTATTGATACAATTTACGTTGCTTTTATCTTGTACATTTACATTTTTAGGTTAAATATTTGTATATTTTATTATGTTTTTTTTCCCCTTAATGTTATAGCTTATCAAATAGTTTAATTTGACTAGGCCTACTTTTGGAATAAAAAATATATATTTTCGCTACTTTACTTTGTTGTTGTATCATGCTGCTTTGTGAATGTAATGACTGTGCAATACAATGTTTACTCAGTTTAATAAAAAAGTTACGCTGTGATGCTTCGATACATGCATGACATTTTACAAGATTTCCCGGCGCAGTGGCAATTTTTATGCCGATGTTTTTAGATCTAAGACACCACAGTGGATAACACACTTTGCAGCCGCATGGGGTATCCTTCTGCCGTAATGGCCCAGTCGACGAATTGTTCTCTAGGACACATTTACGATGTAAACTATTAACTGAAGGCGTTAATCCGTATTCATTACCTGCAATTTTTAGCTCAAGTAGCGCATGTTCTTTGCAACATATGCTCTCACCTTGTGTTGGCATTTCAACACAATGCTCGCAGCTACACCACTCGGTATTCCCAGCTCGATCGTTTATAATCGTGTCGTCCGAACTTGAACCACCCTCGTCTTCGCTTACAGCAAGAACGCTCTGTGCCTTCTTTGGTTCAAACAAGTAACCGTCGGTCTCCATTTTTTTTTATCTTACGTTCGTAGATTGCAAAAAAAGGTCTGTATAGCAATCACTTCGACACCGAGAGCATGGAGTAGAATTGCTGGCCGGTGCAGCTTCGTTAGGTCATGAGCCCCAGCAAAAAGAACTCATCGTTCGCTTGCTTGGGTCAGGTAAACCGGTGGTGACATGTACTACCAGCGGCGCCTAGCGGTGCCAGCGGAAACCAAAATAATGGCGGCATACGACCGAGCGAAAACACGATGGATGTTTTTAATCGTAATTAGGACGTACGCAACCGATTTGAGCCGTTCTTTCAGCGCCTAGTAATGGTCAAATAGGCCATGGAAGCCATATATGCAAGTACAAAATGACACATTGCTCCTTTAAGAAAAAATCGCTGCAACAAACCAAAGACGGACCCAGGAACTGATTGGGGGAAGGTCGCCCATAATGCTTTTTGCTCTTCATCAACAGTAGTGGCACAACCAGAAAAATATTTTGGAAGGAGCTGTAAACAGCTAGGACCAGTGGGGCCCGGGGTGGCCCTGGAAGCTTTAAAGTGACACTCTCAGCTACAAGATTGGCCGGGTGGTACGTGGTGTTACGCATAACCTTCCCAGAAGGCTACTTGTGTTGGATCAATTTAGCATTATTGTGTAGTGTTGCTTCCACGTGCAGTGGCGTACTACTATTATGTGCGGGCTGGAGGCGCTGCCCTAACCACCATTGTTCCAAGAACCATTGTTCCTGGCTGCGTAACTCGCCATCTTCACTTCTTCTGGGGACGCCATGCTTTCGAGCCAGATGGAACGGTAGGTTAGGGTTGCCCATTAGGGCTACGCAGGCGACCCCACCTATACCCGCTGGCTGAGTAAAGCAATTAAAATGGAAATGGCTTCTCAATCTGCCTCCGACCATCCTTTCCTTGCTACACCCTAATTTCGCCCCGTTTCAGTGGCTCCTTCTGGTAACTGTTTCTGTGAGCAGTAGATGAGTCGCCTATCGTTTATCAGCTTGTTATCAGTAATCATTACTAGAAGGCACCACGTTCCTCCCGGCCAATCTTTTAGCTGAGAGTGCATCTTTAAGGTTTTAAGAATTCTATTGCCAAAATGTCAACTTTTTACGTGAATTTGTACGTGCACCAGGGCTCAGGAGGGAGGCCATCGCCCAATGGCCTCTTCCCTGGGTCTTCCACTGCAACAAACAGAACGTGACTTCATGAGCGCTGTTTGTCAACTGTCAACCGTGAGATCGGATACGATTCAAAATGCTTTATACAGCGGTTGATCAGTTCCTATGTTTTTCCAGTAGAGGCAGCAGCTTACAGCCGCTCTCTGCGTACCAGCTGAAAAGGGGACACACAGCCTTTAAATAAGACACAACAAGCCGCCTTCTTCTAACTGTAAAATGATAAGTGGGGAACTGTCAAAGCAAAACTAAACTCAAAACACACAGTTATTGTTAAATAAAAAATAAGAAACTTAAACAAAATTAAACATTTCAATAATCTGGAATTGGCAAGGTGTAACCCTAATGTCATAGTAAGTTTTGTTGTGTACAGGAGATGTGTATATTAGTACTAAAAGGGCAACTGGAAAAATCTGAAACTTCTTTGTGGTGGTGGCCTAAATAATCTATGTTATGCAACAACATATGTGTAAAAACTGCAACAAACTGTTAATTCTGAAACTAATGATAT
>JAQIUX010000053.1:0-13876 GCA_034696965.1 Lithobius crassipes | reverse complement strand
GATGACGAAGGCCCCGTTCTCTGTGTGGAAGGAGACGATCATATTTCCTTAGTTGTGGCGGATGAAACAACCGATTTTGAAGACCTTGGTTCGAGTGAAGATGAAAAGAAAAAAAGAAAACCTAAAGCCCACCCCACTATTCTAACTGCAATGCATTCAGACATTGCAGCTGTAACTGACACTGAAGACATTGTAACTGACGAAGATTTTGAGTCCATATTTGCTCACCACAAGGATGAACACGAGTTGCTTGCCGAAGGTAGCATGGTTGAAACGGCAGAAACCATAAGACAAGTCGAAGTTTATCCTGATGTATTGCTGGAAAGTACTGCTGATCAGAGAACTACTGATTTGGAAGTTATGAGTGCAGAGGAAGACGCTATGGAACAAAAGCATCTTCATAAAGACACAGAATTTTTTACCAGCTCGCAGCGTGTTGATTCATCTTCTGTTATCGAGTCACTGAAGAAAGATCATGCACCCGAAGTGATTCTAGTTGAAAGTGTTGGCGATTTAGACAGTGGTACTGATTTTGAAGAGCTTGATGAGTTGCTGGAAGCCTCCCGCCAAAGTCTTGAAATTGCTCTTGATTTGACAATTAAAGATTCTGATGCCTATGACACTCTAAGCGTGACTTCCCCTGAACAGTTCTTTGAAGAAGGAAAGAGTCATCAATCCAGTTTTCTGCAAACACCTACAGATGCTGTAGGCACTTTAACTGATATTGAAGATTTGCCATTTTCAGAAGAGGAAGATCCTGTTTTCTTTATTCCTGATAAGGAGTCAGCTCTGGTATACTCTAGTACACTGGAGGAAATCTCTTCAACAGAAATAATGGAAGATGTTGAACCAACACTTCAAGGTACATCACCTACTGCATTCCACCATGTGAAAAAAGCAATTATTTTGGCTCCCTTAAGTGATGGATTTGATCAACTTGCTATAACAGGTCTTAAAATGACAGAAGAAACTGGATATTCTACTGGTGAAGCTACAACTGAATCTGATACTGATGTACAAGTCAAGGGCACTAAAGGTCATGCTACTGACACAGATGAAGAAGTACTGCTGGAAGCACCTATGTTAAGTCAAGAGGCAACTGAAGATGAAAGAATGACTGACGTTGAAGACATGATTCTAGATAAAGATATTAAATGTGCAGAAACGCCAAGCAAAGCTGCATCGTATGATATGCCAATAGATACTGGAATGCAGGTTACTGTCATCCACAAAGAGACGGACGCATATTGGAAAGAAGTAAGAAGTACGCAAGTATTGACCGAGTCAACTAGGCAAAGCTTATTACTTGGCAATGAGTTATTGTCTGACACAATTGATGATGTAGCTCTTCAAGCGAGTGTAACAGATGTTGAAGAAATAACTACATCTGATGATGACGGTACCAAAGAATCTGAACAGCAGTCTTTTCCTGCCGGTATACCACTGCTTGAAGGAGGAACAATTGTGCAAGTTTCTCAGACTGAACTTCGAGCTACTAGCACTGAAGATACTGTGCTATCAAAAGAATCTTTGTTGTTTCCATCATCTGAGAGAGAGATTCACACTGATGAAGAAATATGTGAAACTGACAAAAGCACACCAGAAGCTGGTGAGATGTCGGAAGTAACCCTTGCAGGAGACGTTCCATACCTTGAAGTATTGGACACAGAAGATGAAATATGCATATGTATCGAAGAATCCAGCACAATAAGCAAGGCTGAAACCTCAGAAGACACATGTGTCTGCATTACCAAAGATGAAGGTGAATTGTCATTACAGCCTAAGCGTAAGCTTTTGCATGAAGTTGATGGAGGATTGCTGACTTCAGAAGAGGCTTCGTTGGCAGAAACGCCAACGCGCATGACGGACTCGGGAGTCTTCGAAGTAGACAGTTCAAGCCACTCTTCAGGCGTCAAAACATTGACCCTTGAAGATGTGGACATGCAAGCACCAGGTAGGATTCGTTATCGATTACCCACCCATTCTAGTTCCCTTGAAATTGATGGCAGTGTAGATAGCTTGACCGAACAACTCTCCTTAGACCTGCCCACCGCTGAGCCACTAGCCCTCATAGGTCATCCGAGTTTGGCTTCTCTGGAGAGTCCGTCTACAAAATCCTCTTCTGAATATGATTCAGAGAGTGACAAAAGCGCCTCAGAAAAGAGAAGACATCGCGGCCTGAGGTTAGAGACGCTGCCGTCCAGCAGTGAGTGGGTCTCTGGCATCACTGTAGAAGCGCAGCTACGACGCGTCACTCGCCGTTCACCGGATACGACTCGCGAAGTAACAGAAGAAGAAATACGAACGGAAGATGGTCGCATTATTAGGCAGAAAGTAATCATTAGTACGCTGACTCAACAACGAGAGATTCGTCGTTTTGTTTCATCAGAAGGCCATCCTGTTGATGATCTGCCTGAGTCAGATGGTACGCCAACACCTGAACAGTTTGCAACATTTGTTGAGTTTGACACTGAAGCAGGTAAAGAAAAAGTAAGTCACAGTGTTGCTGGGAAACTGCTTACTGGAAGCTCTCCTCCTAAGTCCTCTTCTGAGGTTTTGGTCGATACTAGTCACACAGCAGACAAATTAGATAGTTTAATTATAACTTCAGGAAGTAAGTCGGTGATCACTGATAAATCACAGATTGACCAACAGACAACTGAACTGTTTAAAAGTAAAGTTGTGGGAAGCTCAGAAATACAAAGTTACAGCGTTTCAGAAGTGTTGAAATCGGATCTTGCCGAAGATGACACTGACGGTGGCTTCATCTCTCCAACACAAGAAATAATTAAAGCTCGGCAAAAATCAGGTGATTCATCCGTCCCTCCTCTATACGTACGCCAGGGCAGGGTTCATCGGCTTATCAGCCATTTTGAAGAGATAAGTGCAGAAGAGCAGTCTCCAGCCTCCAGCCCCTTATCATCGCCCAAGCGTTATCCACCCTCCCCGAAGAAAGGCGTTCATAGAAAAGCACTGGACAAAGATGACCAGTCAGGTAGTGGTGGTGATGAAGGGAGCCAAGTTGGTTCCCCTAAAAGAAGAGAATTCTCTCCTATCAAAAAGACTTTGCCGTGGAAGGTGTTTAGTGAAGAGCGACATCAAGGGGAGGAACCATGGCTTACCAGCCGCTCCCTTCCTTCTAGCCCAAAACGAGAGTTATTTTTTAGAAAATTAGAAACAACAATGAAAGTGAGTCCTAGAAGCTCATTTTCTGATACTCGATCACTAGACGATAAACATATGCGACGAGAAAGTAGCCGATTAGAAGATTCTCCAATTAAGAAAAGTGCCTCTTGGAAGAAACTGACTGAAATCAAATCTGAGGCAGAAGAGCGGAGGGCCCGTCCTACTCAAGTGCTCAGTCTTGGCAAAGAAGCATTGTTCGAAAAAATCTCCAAATTCGAACAAATGTCAGAACAAAAACTACTCCGCTGGTCACCGGAGAAATGCCCTTCACCAATGCGAAGCCTGTCGACTTCCGATGTTCCTGTAATGTCGCCGAAGGCTCAGGAGGAACCTCTTTCAGTTGCATCAATGAGTGAGTCGTCAACCAGTGAGACAGCACTTTCCGAGAAAATATTCAAATTCGAACAAATGAGCGAGCAAGCATCATTGCAGAGGATGCCTGATAGAACTTCTTCAGATGTACCTATGGTGTCATCAACAGCTCAAGAAGACCTTCGCTCTGTCAGTTCATCGTCCAGTGAATCTCCAGCATTATTAGAGAAAATTTCCAAATTTGAACAGATGAGCGAAGAGCACACCTTACACCAAAGCCCCAGTAAAAGCCCGTCGCCTAGGCGTAAATTGTCGTCCTCTTCAGATATTCGGGCAACATCGCCCAAAAGCCTGGGAAAAAGTCGAACTCCCACGCCACCACTGAGTGAGTCCCGTGGCAGTGATTCGTCATTGCACGAAAAAATAACCAAATTTGAACTTTTGCATGAGCAACAAATTCTGCAACGATCACCCAGCAAAAGTCCCTCTCCAGCACATAGTCATTCTTCATCATCCGATGCTCATGCAGTGTGCCCCAAAGATGACGACTTAGTCTGTTCAGCTACCTCATCATTTGCAGAATCTCCTGTTAGAGATCCTAAGCTGATGGAAAAAATTTCCAAATTTGAAGAACTAGACCAACAGACACAGCAGCAAGTGGAAAAGTGTTCATCGCCTCCTCATCGCCTGTCATCTTCGCAGCCAGATGTTCCTTGTGCCTTGCCGATCTGCGAAGAAGTTCTTACAACCACTTCACCTTCTGGTATTTCTGCTCTCAGTCAGCAGATGCAGTCTCCATTGTTAGGTGCAGGTGAAGAAGAGAAAGCAGCATTGGAGACAGATCATCAGCAAAAGACAGGGGTTACTAAAACCTCATCTTTTGGGACTGCATCTCCTAAACTTAGCCCATTCACAGAAGAAGTGGAAGGCCAAGAATGTACTCAATTAACACGTGAAGACCCTGAGGGAGTAAGCAGTTGTTTAACAAAAAGTGACGATGCTTCTGCCATACTCGATGATGGAAAATTAGTTTCTCAAGACCTGGCTCTTCCTCCATCGGAGCCTACAGAATCTCAAATCTCCCTCACTAGTAAGGCCTATGTTATGCATGCATGCAGTCGGCAGTAACATTTTCCATCCCCTTCCCTTCAAGTTGAATAAAAATTACCTCAAGCATCCCATTTTTTGGCATGTAGTTGTCTGTTTTCTTAGTTGGTTGATAGAGGAAAATTGTCTTGCTCACTGTTTCGAAAATTGGTGTATAAGTGATCTTGCGAATCAAGCTGCTAAGGCAAATACCGTCAATAAAACTATTCAAAATCTTACATACTTGGATATTGTGTAATCACTTGCGTCACTTGGCACCAGCAAAGCTCGCTTCATTAGCAATGACTACACGTTACGCTATGTCAATGGATAAACCAGTGACATAGAGGATGATGTGGGATGGCATGATTTGAATTAACCATGCAGCTGCACCAGTTTTCACAATGTTTTGTATAATTTATCTTGTGCTCGTGTTGATAGCAGATTTGCTTAATCTTCAGTTATTTTGTTTTGTTTCATCTAATTAAAAGTAGGCACTGCAGCAATTTTCATTTAAGTTATTACCAATAACCTACTAATGTATCTATATTTCTTACTCGAATTTCAGAATGGACTGAAACGACCGACTCTGGCGTCATAAAACGAAAAGTGAGGACAGTAACATATACTTCGGATGGCAGTGCACCTGCAGGAAAAGATGAGGAAGACGAATTAGGTATGGAATAGTTAGCGATTTTCTTCACTTTCCGGAAGTAAGTCAGATAAAAATAATCTTTGTTCAAATGATGTCCCTACATTGTAACAGAAAAGAAAGTATTGTCATAGTGATTTAAGCCAAGTGTGCTAGGAGCCTTTTCTATCGGTGTCCATTTAATACTAAAATTACTAAAATTGCTTTAGTTGGTAAAATTATGCATTAGCTTCTCAAAACCAGAATTTAATAAGTTTTATCCGGCCGAGCTTATATAATTACACAAGAGCACACATTTAGCTAGTATAGCATAATTCTACATTGTGACTGAGAGCCAAATACCAAATCAAAGACCATTTTATATGATGGATAGTAGTCTAGCTAGCCAGTGTGTGCAGAAAGTGGTTGGTTTCTCGTATGTGACAACAAAATGCAATCAGCTGGTTGCAACAAGCCATTGCAACCTTACAGGAGTTTAGTAGGATTAAAGAATATATATTAAATACATTGAAAGTGTGTGTGATGCAAATACATTCTTGACTTGCATGGTAAGATATGTGGTTGAAAGTGGTTTGCAATTTTAATTCCAGTTGGTTAGGATTGTGTGTGTTGCTAATAAACCTTTGTGTACCAAACTCATTTCCTCTCTTGAAACTTATAGGAAACTTGCTTAATTTAGTCAATTATCACACTCTGAACAACGTAGTAAATTACTAGTCGCTGAAAACTTATTATTAAAATTATTGCGATATTTAAAGTTTAGTGCGATTATTTTTAGTTGAGTTTTTTACTAAAATTTTCCATTGCAGCGTTAGCAGAATGGTAGTTCTGCCACTGCCTGGAAGCAGTATTAAGACTATAAATACTTTAAAAAATGCTCAGTAAACTGTCAGAAGCTCCGGAATGTGTGTTTCAAACTTAAAAATTGGCGTGTGCTAAGGTTTGAGTAATTTTTTTCTTGACTGGCAAGATTCTATATGACTGTAATGTAATAGACCGTAGACTTGCATTTGCCGTTCAATTTGTTTCTGGCTTTTCTCTGTTATTAACTTTGTCGTTTAATAAAATAACAAACTAATGGGTCAAACAGAAAATTATTTAAAGCTTAATAATTGTTATTTGCACGTAAAAATTTATTGTTTTTTGAACTAAACTGCAAGTAAAAAATATAAAATTCAGTCGCTTTAAAATGTGGAACTTCGTGTTCTCTTGATGTGGGTTTGTACACTGTCGATAGTCACAATATTTTAAGGCCTTTTTTTAAATGACCACCAAGGATTAAAATAGATCTTCAGTTTGTTGGTTATCCAGAACTACTTCCATAAATATAATGAAAAATGTAGTTTTCAAATCAATATCTCGCAATATAGAATCTTGATTAAAATTATCACGAGTAAATTTGGGAATGTTAATTACTGTTGTGTCATCAATTGAGACCAAATTACCAATTAGAAGTCCAGCTTTAAATTGCCTTTCAAAACAATCTATAACTTTGCACCATTTTCATCAAACTTGCCACAAAATTGTCAAAAGCTGCCAAATTCTCAATATGAAAAAAAGGGCTATGTTAAAATGAATTGCATATGATGTGTATTGTGTAACTTTGTAACACTTCCGTATTTGGGTTTCAGGTTAAATCAGATAAGTTAAATATTACATTACACATATTTAAATATTACTTTTAACTGACAAATGGTCAAATAAAAGTTAATATGTTGGGCTCATCTTCATTAGAGTAGTGAACTGTTTCAAGACCACTGTGTTACAAAATACACACTTTCATCCATTCATAATTGATTGTGACCTTGGATAACTATAATTTTGTGCCCATTGCATCTTTGTGACTAATCAGTAATGTTTTTTATCCCACAGTTGGATTGCATGGTTGCCGATTGCCGTTATTTTACCTTTTTTTTTTCTTATAGAAACAGAGATTATTTTATTAATTTTTCTGGTCGTAATGCATGAGAGGGATCTATGATATTCCTCACTTTATTTTTACCATTTATTATTTATTTGGGCTATTGCTGCATGTCTTGTTTAGATACCATCTCTATTCTGGACACAAGTCACCAGTTACGCATACTGAAGCAATTTAACTTTTTTTGCCATTTGTTAATGCTTTGTGTGCTCCAATTACGAACCCAAACAAGCGGGTAACTAAACAGTGAGTTTGTCGAATCAGTTGTCTCTTCCTTACCCCTCCCGGCCCATTTCCTGGTAACAATCCATGGTCAACAATGTAGTAGTCTTGCTTTCTTGTCAGATGTGAGATGGCAGAATGGGGAACAATTTTGTAGTGCTTGTTTGTTGATGGGTTTGCATGTTAGTTTGCACTGCGAGAAATAGTTTCATCCTTGTGGAGTTGCCAGAAGGTGTATGTGAGATCCAATCCATAACTTACTTTTGTTTGAAATACAGATTCATTGACTGACAGTGACCAATTGCCTGTTTCATCCCAACTTATTTCCCATCCAAATTATTTTCTCCTTTCCATTATTTCACATCCTTCACTTCCTTCATGGCAATGCTGCAGAGATGGTTGAGAGCTTACCGAGTAGATCATTTACGGAAATAAATAAATGAATACAATAAAATAAAATCACCTTCATGCTTCAGTTAGTAGGAGTCGCACAGTACTATTTCATCACAGTTGAGGTCTTCACAGCTGTACATCTTTGTTTTAGCAGAAGCTGATAAGAAGGTGTCACGAGGAAGTCCTGACGCCACAGGTATTTCCATCACTGTTTCTTCAGGCTTGTGTTCGGTTGTTCATTTTGTTTTCTTGCACTTAAGTATTTTCTATTTGGAATAGTTATCAAGCTGCATGGTATTTTCGATAAGCGGATTCACCTGTTTTTGTTTTTTTATATATCTATATTCCCCTGAGATTCCCCCAGTCAGTAAGTAGCGAGGCTGCTGCGATGGCTGTGCGAGCAGTTGCAGGCTTGGTCGAGTGCTTCTGTCACTGCAGAAACTGTTGTTTGTTTTGCATGGCAAGGTGCACTTCCCGACACCCATTCCATATCATGCTCAGTTGCTAATTGCTAACAACTGTGAAAAAGCAGCGTAGTTTTGCATTTCTGTTGGAAGCAAGAAATATGCTTTAATCGCCCTTTGGATGGTAAGTACACGAGACATGCGTCCGTTTATATTTAATTCCAAGTTAGCGCTTGCTCAGTTACTAGTATTGGTAGAGGTGAAGCAAAGGTTGTTTTTGTGTTGAAACCTAGCTTTTTTGAGAATTGTTTCCAATGATAGGCTACGATTGCATGCAGTTGTGTTAAGTATTCAGCCCAGTGTTTATGATAGGTTACTCTACAACAGCAGTCTGTATTCTTGATTACTATAGATAGGCATATAACATTAATGCATTGCTTTAAAACTAAAAAAAAAAAATAACAACCATTGGCTAACAATTTTAACTTCAAAGCATGTTTGTAATTTTTCCAATTAGATTTCTGGCAACTATGCCTTAACATGTATCTATTTCGTAGCTCTTAACATAACTGATGCTAAGCGAAACAGTAGAACCCTCTAAAATTCCTTTTGTAGAAACGAGCAAAGCAATGGACACAAAAGCTGAAGACTCTGAAGCGGGGATTATTGAAGAAACCGTTCCCTTTGCTCAGAGAAAAGACTTTTTCCAGAAACTTGTTGATGGCCACACTACTGAAACTGTAGTGATGAGTGAGAAGACTGTGGTCGAAAAAAGAGTGGTAACACAGCAAAGCAGTTCAAAAGAAGGTAGTGTTGAAAGGACTTCTCCAGAATCTCAAGGTGAAGTCGTTGAAGAGGTTGCACCTTTTGCCGAACGAGTACAATTCTTCCGTCGTAGCCTGGAGGAAAGCGCCATTGCTAAAGACCTAGAGAAGCCAGAATGGAAGGCGAAACCTGAAAGACCGCCACCTCCCTCCCCTGTAAAGTTGTCAGAAAAAGAATCTCCCACCCGACCCCCACCACCTACTGTTGGGAAGCTTGAGAAAGAACCTCCTCAAATTCCTCCTCGTCCACTTGGTCCCTCCCAAGTTGACGATATTAAACCTTCATTACCTGTTGCCCCTCCTCGCAAAAGCAAGCAACTTCCATTGAAAACATCGCCTGAAGAACCAACAGCAGATGAAGAAATGTCTCCTTTCACTCCTGACCTCGAGACACCAAAAGATACTCCAGACATGGCTTCAAAATCAGCTGAACAAAAGATGGTGATGGTAACGGAGCGAGTGGCTGAGGCTGCCACAACTTTAGCCACAACCTTGGAAAGTGTGGAAAAGAAGCGAGTATCTCCAGAACGAGATGTAACTAAAGAAAGAAAGCATCCAGAAGTTTCAGAGGAACAACCAGAGCCCATTGAAAAAATTGAAGCTAAAATTTCCTCAATACTTAGCATGGTCAGTGAGCAAGAGCAACAGCTTCAGGAGCAAGAAGATCAGCTGCAAGAAAAGCAAGCAAAGTTAAAAGAACAAATGCTGCAAGAAACTGAAAGCGACAAGATCTGGGGTGAAGTAGAGTCACAAGTGGAAGAAGCAGTGCGAGATACGGAAACTATGGAGTTCGAATTAGAAGAAGAGGAAGCTAGAATGCAGGAACCCAAAGAAGCCGATGAAGAGTCTGCTCAAGATGCCGATGTATCCAGCATCGGTGAAAGCTTGGGAGATGCCGATGAAGGCAAAGCTGTTAAAGCTGAAATTAAACTGCTTGTAAAGACAATGGAGGTTGGCAAAGAAGCGATAGAAATTCGTTCTATCCGTGAGTTTGTAGAAAAGGATGCCAAGCCAAAGGATGACATTCCCAAAGTGTTTAGTGGTGTGATGTCGTATCCTGCTGCAGAAGAAGGGACTACAAAATCACCTATTGATGAAGTTCAACTTGTCTCAACTGTTGAGGACGCCGTTGAAGGTAAGCGGACAGAGGTGATGCAGGAGCACGATGAAAGTATTGTGGGTGATGCACGGGGTTATGGGGAAAGCAGCACCCAAGAAGATAAGCCAGAAGATTGGGAAATAATTGATGACAACGAGATCAAAGCCATTAAAGATTCAAAGGATGAGGATGAATTATTAGAGGAAGTATTAGAGGCAGCTGACACTAAATTAAGTTTTAAAGAGGCAGAGGCAGTTTCCCCTTTACTAACTACCCATCCAGAGATAACAACTGTCCCTTTGGAAGATTCTGATAAAATTTCTGGTAAATTATTGAATGGGGCTACTAAGTCGTTCACTGAAATTGAAAAAGAAACAGTTGTACACGAGACATCCTATCTGATTTTGTCTGATGGTTTTACAGATGCAATTGAACCTTTCACTAAAGATGAACTTGAATCTTCAGATTCACATCTACTAGAGAAAGATGCAAATATTGTAGAACTAGAAAAGCTTATAGATGACACAAGCAGCCATGAAATTGCAAAAGAGGCTAAACCTAGCGTCAGTTTCAAATTCGATGATGTAACTACACAGAAAGTAACAGGCGATGGGGTTGTGCGAGTTGCTTCTGACATTGTGTCAGAAATGCTTGTCAAAGCGCAGGAGGTGGTGGAGGGAGATGAGGTAACTGGTACGACGAAAACCATTCTCCAGGTGGAGAGGAAGATGGTGGTTGACATTGATAATTGCCTCGAACGGATGGGTTTGGAAGACTTCAGTCTGTCAAAACCATCTCCTGACGACTACCCAGCCGAATCCTCGGCCACTGGGGACTATGCAGCGGCCAAGTCTTTGACTGTAGACAAGGACGTGGCCCGCGTCACCCCAACGGACGAGTCCTTGGAGGACCATGCCCAAGTTGACAAGATTGTAACGGATGCTGGTGGGGACAGCATTGAAAAGCTGGGCCGACTTGAGATTGAGCTCGCTGAAGTACGTACTGAGGACGAGGCACCAGAGATTGATGAGGATATACTAACTCCAGACACAGAGTTGAAGTCATTGCTGGGTGAACGAGGCAGCCTTGGCAGCCTCAGCAGCATTGATGAACTTCGACAATTACATTCTTCTGGTGCCCCTTCAGATTCCAAAGAAGGGGGCAAGCAACTTCAAATCAGCAAAATAGATCTTGAAGAAAAGACTCCAGAAGAGACTGTGGTATCGGAGCAGACTGTAACAGAAGGGGCCGCTGCATGGAGTGAGATCACAGAATACTTCAAGTCAGAGGCAGTACGCAAACATGCAGATCATTATGATCCAAGGTCAGTGAAGCTACCGCAACAATCCTCACTTGAAGTAGAAGTAAGCAGTCGTACAAGTGAAGATTTGCCTCTGTCTGACATTGTAGAGTTGAGGGGTTTACAACACCCAACCTCTGGCGACCAACAGATCATCGAGAAAATTTATGAAGAAACAAAAGAATCAAAAGTAGAAGTAAAAATTGATGAACATTCCACACCAGATGTAGTACCGTCTATTGACTCTAAACCTACCGATGCCTCTCATGATGAAATGGGTGAGGCCAGCCCTGCTACAATAGCAGAGCCCCCTGACCATCTAACCCAAGCAGGTACCTAACTTTCCGTCACCGTTGTGAGCCCGTTGCTTTGATTGTCTTTGCTTTGCTTGTCTGTTGAGTTTTTGCTCTTCGTGCTACTTCCAAATGAGGCAACTGCTCACTAACTTATCGACACGCGCTCTGCCAGCGCACATAACATTCAACACTCTTCTGCTCCACTGTTGTACACACAGAGAATGTAAGCAAAACAATAAAATTTGGCAGATTTATTTACATGCTTGCTTTTTTTTTTAATTTGATGTTAGCTACTGCAAAAGCTACTGAGTTGTTTTAATTTGCATTAAATTAATTATTTTTTGTTTGCCTGGACAAGTAAAATTCCTGCAGACACTCCACAGCCATTCGTGCTGCCATCGCTACTGTTTTGTAACGTTTGGCCAAGCCTGGTGGTGCAGTTTGCTTGTACGGGAATGGAAAGGGGACAACCTAGGCAGCTTACCTCAATATTAATGCAAGCAGAACAGGGACTGAAGGGTTGCACAACTGTTAACTTCATATCGAGTATTACGTTGGCAGAGGAACGACCAAAGTTTTTGGGTGAACACGGCAAGTTTACTGCGGACCGCAAGTCGCCCAGCCCATTCCCGACGCCCGTGGATGTCAGTTATGAGCAGGATGTGGAAGTAACACCCAACAGTCAAGCTTACCCCATCGTCACAACGCCCATATCTGAACGGAAAGCAAGCTGGAAAATGGGAAAGAAGAGTGATGTCATGTCACCCAAAGACATCACTGCCAGACCAGATGAGTGGTCATCGGACGACGAAATGGTGTACCCAACTATAACAGAACCATGCGGTGGATCCCTGGATGCAGTTGCGATCACACGCCACCACTCATCACCTGACTTCCAGCAGTTTGTGGATGGCAGCAGCTTGCAGTTCCCAGAGAAAGGTACACTCGCTGTACCGACCTTAAAGTACTAAGATTTTGGCAATCGTATGATAGAGCAGCACGCCTAACAACTCTGCTGTGGCGATGCAAGATCTGTGCTAGGAACTAAATCTATGCCTCTGCCTCTTTTTGAAATTTATTCTATTACGTTAAGTTTTAAGTAAATATGCTTAACTGAAAAAGAATGTGGTTGACAGTTGCAGTGGTGACGTAGTTCTTTATGTCATTTTCCAACACAGTAGCCAGTGAGTGGCTTGGGGTTGATGAATGTCACCACTCAACCTTTATATCATATCTGATTGGTTTACTAACACGACCAAGTCATCCTTTTGTCCTCTGCTGGTATTAAAAATTACATCAACGCCACAAATGAGAGGGAATTTGCTACTGGTTGGGTGTTGCAGCCAAACTTTTGTCAATAACATTCGTTGATTGATAATTAACTAAACGTAGTTAAGTAGTGCATCCCCAGGCTTGGTTATGACATGGGCTGTTTGGCTTTGTGGTAGGCATGGTATGTGGCCATGTGGATGTAGTTCAAGGTTTGAATTTAGTTTTTTTCCCTTTTGTTTTCGTACAAGTTTCGAGAATGCTGTCCAGATTGTGATGATTTTTGACTCCAGATTACTAGAATGCCTTGTCGCATTCTATTATTTTATTTGCATGACTTATCCATAGACATGATTTCGTTTCAAATTGCTACCAGGAACCCATAGCACTTGCAGTCGTGCAAAATGCATCTGCATGTATTAGTTGTTTTGATTCTTATTGCTCAGTGTCATGTTGGTTTGTTATTTCTTTGTGAAGTTGTATTTTCGAGTGTGATTTTGTCATAATGCATTTTTATGGTGTGCATTTGGCATGATAATTCCATTGGTGTTCTTTGAATTGAACCTATCATTTCCTATTATTGTTTGGTTTTCACCGCCTGACACATGATTTTTTTGTGTGGTCAAAAGATTTTATTAGGTTTTTGCAACCTTTTACACAGCCTTGGTTGGATCAAACCATGATCGAAACTGTTGCATGTAACAGCCGTGGGACGAGCATGGTTATGCAGATCCCCCAAATGTTTGCTGGAATCCCTATAATGTTTGACTGGGAAGAAGAGGAAGCAAGCATTCCTCCCTTTTCATCCCTTGGTTTGTCTGCAGTAATATTGTTCACAGCACCTGGCAGAGTATCTGGGTGGCATGTGTTTGGTGGGCAAGTAATTCTTAGCATGGGCACTTGTTCCTTGTG
>JAQIUX010000052.1:0-13928 GCA_034696965.1 Lithobius crassipes | reverse complement strand
AAACCTTACAGGCAAAGCTTGTTTGTGGACCTTTCATGTTTTTACCGTTATTTATTTGCTATGACGGATAAACCTTATTTTCACATCAAACGAGAATCGTTATTGTTTACTAATTAAAAGAGGATCAATAGTGAACAACGCTTAAGGGGTCTCCAAAATAAGAGGTAACAAAAAATCTGCCAGCAAAGCGTTAAAAATGTAAAACATTAAACTCATGGTCAAAGGAGTTCGGCAGCAGTTGAAAGCGACGGTCAATTGTTTTTATTGCCAATTGCTCAATGGAACTGAGCAGAAGTTAAAACTGCGTCCTATTTGGGGGAGAGGCTGAACATTATTCCGTTCTTACCATCTTCGTCACTGTTGCTGCGTGTCTTGCGCGTGAAGGCGAACCTCCTGGTGGTGGATTCGTCGTCCTCCTCGGTCGTGGTCTGCACTTCCCGGTTGAAGACGGAGTGACCGGTGCTGGAAGTGTCCTGCTGGCCGAACTGGGGGTTGCTGCCGAACCCTCCCTGGGGATGACTCATGGGCTGACCCACTGGCTGACCCATGGGCTGACCCATTGGCTGCTGACCCATGGGCTGACCCATCGGCTGCTGACCCATGGGTTGCATTTGAGCGATGGCCAGGGCCCCCAGTAGGGCGAAGCAAGCAAGACGCAACATGACTGGAAAAGAAATGAACCATTAAGAAGACAAAAATTAAGACACCTTTTAGTTTTTCTTTCTTGGAGGGTACGATTGATATAAATTGAAAAATGTGCTAAAAAAACTGTAATAAATGAAGAAAGACGTGATAAAGATTATTCTATTATTGTGGACGTGCGCCCTTCACTGCGGGGCTTTGTATCCTAAAAAAACTGTACACGATTGAAGTTTTGTCTGGTAACGTAATACTATTAACACACAAAAGGGTAAAGCGGTAGTGTCCTTGCGTCCGTGACCAACCCTTCCCTGGCAGAGCTCATAAGGCGTTGATGCTTTACTTGTTCGAGTCCAGGTCAGGACAGAATAGCGAAACAAAAACGCCTTAAGGGCACACGCTAAACCTTCAATTCAACGTTTCCATACAAGGATAGTCGGTAAAATAGAAGCACATTGCACGAGGATTTTTTTTAAACAAGTCAAAATAACGGATTAGAACCGCGAATAAATGGAAGCCAAGATGGCCTGGATTAGCTGGATGGATGGGTGAGTTGCACTTCGGCTTCCAACTTTCGAGAGTCCGAATCTGTGTCCTTTCACAAAAGGGCCTAAGAATAGAATACAATAACTAACGTAACAGTGTTGGTTAAAGTTTGATCAAGGCACCAAATATTATACGACGCCGAAAAATAGCAAATACATTTTTTTTAATGCTTTTATGGATATGCTAGTATTGGCTCCGTAATTTTATTTAATCCCCACCCCATAAGAAGAATTGAATCGTGAACCACAGTTTGTTAGACACCAATCAGCGCACACTGACAATGGTTTAAACTGGTCCAAGTTGCAAATCCTAAATGTCTTCATACAATCCGTTCAGGCATCCATTATCGCGATACAATATTGATGTGCGCTTATTATACTACAGTAACATTTGGCATAGTGCCTGCTCCTGGTTGACCAGGAAGCATTTTAATCCCATAGCAAAGTGACATGATATTAACTTCTCACCTCGGATTAGAAAAAAAAGTCCATTTGATCCACTCCACTCCGTTCAACTCGGTCACGCGTCCTCCAGTGTGAGGTGCTTAAATGCCAACTATAGAATTTTATACAGACGGGGAAATTCCCAAATTGTTTGTAGCAAAGACGTCATTTCATCTGTTCTGAAAAAGGAAATTAGTAATGAGTTGGTTCTTCACCCCGAGAGAGTTCTCAGGTTAGTTGAATCTATGTTGTTCAGTATTTTCAACACACTAACGATCAATGCTGTCCCTTGTTAATAGCCTAAGTTTTAGCAGTTGTCCATCTTCAGGTCATGGTATTGCTAATAATTCTTAATTTATCAATTTTCAATTACTAAAAAGAAACAGCTTTGTATTAAATAGATGCAATAATAAGCAATTATCTGAAAAAGCTACTGAGGAAATTAATACTAATTCAAGGGCGTCAACCCGAAAGAAAGTATCGCGTAAGCTCCAGAGCCACAACAGAAAAACAGTTTACTTTTAATTTTTCTTTTTAAGTAATATTTCTTACACGCTTCATATGGTAGAGAGATTTGAGTTTTGAAACGTGCATTGTGGTTTAGTAATGCGAACCGATTTAAACCCTTCAAATTTATATTTCCTTCAACGTTGCAATGTTTGCAGCGACAATCTAGACATGAAAGTTTTAAAGAATAATAGGTTACTGCGAGGGATTAATAGTCGTCAATTTTTGACTGACTTAATTAATTACTAAATATTTAACACTAAAAAATAAGTATTCCAGTGAACACTTCTATTTTAGTGTTAGTTGGTGTTAAAAGTCAGTAACATAAAGGTTGAATGTCATCAGAGATATTGTTTTATTCACATCTATACATTAACTTTTATTTTTTTGCAGGTTACTTATGCATCTATTGGGACAGTCAAGAAGCTGCCAGACTGGGAGTAATGTTACGCCTTTTAAAAAGTCCGTTAGAACAATGGAACAACTATATTTCTGTCTTCTGCTATTTTGGATTACGTGCCCTATAGTACAACAGCAAAACGTGTCATGTTCAACTTACTTTTGTAATCACTTGCAAAAGGATGAGCTGAAGAGCAGATGCTCTCAACTTATGGACACTTTAAACAATTGCATGTGTTACATCACACAAGGGTTATCACCTGGTCAGCATGAGTACTATTGTCAAGATATTACTGGTACAAAATTCCAAATCCCCACAAAGCGACTAGAAATTGTTCCGCTAAGAAACGGTACGACGTCTGTTGTTGATGCAGATATGGGTGCTAGTGCTGCTGGTGGTGCCTTTCCTCCTGCTCCTGGTGGTGCCTTTCCTACTGCTGCTGGTGGTGCCTTTCCTACTGCTGCTGGTGGTGTTGCCTTTCGTCCTGCTGGTGGTGCTTATCGTCCTGACTCTGGTGATGTTAATGAAGAGGTTTTTTATGCATACGATGAAACGACTAAAGTACAACCCATGCCTTCTTCCCTGTTGATAAGCAAACAAAATACTAGCTCCAATGAATTTACAGAATTATTGGATAGATTTTTAACATATTTACCGATGACGGATATTACCGACTTCCATTTTATGGCGTTTTGTGGCTATGGACTTAGTTCTAGCTGTCAAAATACCGATGATAGCAAGTTGAAGATGAATGCAGCACTGAATTTGTCAAACACCTATCAACAAAACCGTGTTGAGAAACTTGTCCTTACGAGAAACTGTGTCGGAGAAATTGATGGCAATTTTTCATCGTTATTTCCATATGTGATTGAACTGAAACTTAATCAAAACAAGCTAGAAGTTATACACTCAACTACGTTTCAAGGTTTGATTAAACTCGAAACACTGGATCTGAGTTGTAACAGGTTACGCATTTTTTATGGCTTTCCTATTTTTTACGGCCTTTCGTCATTAAAATCTCTGGATTTGTCCTTGAACCGCAATATGCAATTCAGTGGGAACGAATTGGACCCTCTGGTCAGCTTGCAATATCTGAATGTCAGCAGAACTGGTCTACGCTCTTTACCAACAAATTTATTCAAAAAGAACATGGACCTGAAAATTCTGGACTTATCACATTGCTTTTTAAACAATACCACTGTAAAAGGATCTGGTTTGGAAAGCCTAACTAAACTAGAACATTTGTCAATTGCCCATAACTACTTCACGACAATGACTATAGATATGTTGTTAAGGGATGCTAGTATGCAGGATTCGAATTTAGAACAAACTCATCTACCTTTGACAAGTAGGCAGTTGGACCACGTGGATCATCTTGAAATGACGGGCAATTGTTTATCATATAATGATTCAGATTCCTCATTAAATCACACTGTGCCCATTCGACACAAAAACATTGATTCCTTAGCGTGCCAGTTTTGTTGTCTCAGTGCGGATGAGGCAGGAATGGTAGCACAAAAGGCTACTTCAGTTATCGATTTGAGAGAAAATCCAGTCTATGAAGTAAATATGGATTTTTTAATGAACATTGCTCATTTGAAGAAAGTGCATTTAAGTATGTCAGACAAGCCAAATATTTTCACAACAGGTTATCCCAGCAACTCAAATAACACAACAGATGATAAATCTGTTCATCAGAAATTAAAATTCAATCTTAAGCTTGCATACCCCTTGTATATCAGTCAAGATGTCAATGGATCCGATACTCAGATATTCATTTCTGACTACTCACTCTCAGCATGTGACTTTCTTATGATAATGAGAGTCAATTTAAATATTACAACTCCATCAAACCATTCAATCAATCGATCCCATATGTCGTTTGTTTTTAATAATTTCACGATAGCCGATCAAAGATATCAGAGTTGGGAGGATGCGAAATTGGATTCAACAGTGCTCAGCACTGCATGCAACTTTACGTTTTACTGTCCTAAAGAATGTGCATGTACCACCATTGGGTTTCATGAAGACATTCATGTTAACTGTAGCCATAAACATCTTGTAACTTTTCCAAATATTGAACAATTTAGTACTGCAGTAATTTTACATTTAAGCAACAATAACATTCGGAAAGTTCAAAAAGAAATGGTTCACGACTGGTCAATCATCAAGGAGCTCCACTTAAATCACAATCTTTTGGAGTCAGTAGAAAATCTTACATTTGTGCCTCATCTACGAACTTTGAACCTTCGAAACAACAAACTAAAGCATTTTCAGACACTGCGCCAAATGTTGCACGAGGTAGACAACCAAACAGCTTTAATGTTGTCAGGAAATGAATGGATTTGTGACTGTGAGACGCCAGAAATGAAAAACGTTATGCACGCTAAAAACATTGTTGATTTTGAGCACATCACGTGTTCTTCCATACAGTCTGGACGTGTTTTAGTTCTGGCTAACGCTACGGATATTGAGTTTTGCCCACCTAACAAGTCTTACAAGTTGTTGACCCTGACTGTTATACCTGTGTTAGCTCTGGTCATGGTTGCTATTACTGTCGGAGTTATAGCTTGTTACAAGTATAAACAGTTCCTTAAACTCTGGCTGTTCACACACGGATTTTGTCTTCGTTTTGTGACGGAAGACGACATAGATGCAGATAAAATATACGACGCATTTATATCTTACAGTACCAAAGACGAAAGTTGGGTTGCTAATGTTCTTGTATCAGTATTGGAGAAGGAACCACCTTTCTACAAACTGTGTTTGCACGATCGTGACTGGCCGGTAGGAGAATGGATCATCGAGCAAATATTTTTATCTGTCAAACAGAGTAGACGAACTATCATCGTTTTAACAGAAAATTTCTTGAACAGTTCCTGGAGCCGAATGGAATTCCTTGCAGCTTACAACCAAGCAGTTGCTGACCAAGTCAATAGAGTTCTGGTTGTTGTACCGGGTGGAGTACCAGATATAAAACAAATGGATAGTGAACTTAAAACTTTCATTGCTCTCAATACTTACATAAAGTGGGAAGAGCCATACTTTTGGAGAAAGTTACGATGTGCTATGCCAAGAGTGAAGCAAACAAGCAAGTCTCAGGAACAGCATACCACAAATGTTTAACATAAGTTGTAATAGCACTAGTTCATATTCGTTTCCAGTATTTTCTTTAAAACAAAAACGTACCGAAATATGTGAACGTGATGACATTGCAAAGCTATGGTTGAAATAAATAATTGGGCAAATTAAAATTTAATTTCTTTTTATTGTGGCTGTAACCACATTGCAATTGTATATAAGGTTGAACCGCCCATGATGCCGATGCCAAATTTAATTATTATACCCCTGTTTAGTGAATATCATTGTAAAATCAAGTAACATAATTTTTATTATTTATGAAATGATATTGGTAGAACGGGGATTGATTACAAAGATGGCTTAATAACTCGTAACATCTAAAGATCCGAGATCGTTTCCAGGTCTCACGATGGGAAACAATTGTTCGGTCTTGGAGGAGGTTTGCGCTCCAGTGAGTGCAATTCTAGTTTAATAATGGAGTTATCTACCTTTTACTCTAAAGTATGTTGTGATGGGGTGTTTTTTTTTTCATGTTTAATGTATTTTTGGATAATACTCTATCTCTACGAATTAACTGGAATTTCTTAGATTTTTTTGAAGATACATAGAATGCAGACAGTTTACTTTCCAAATGACTATTTACGTCATATTAATGTCAAATCAACACAGCAAACTATCCTTAACCAGAAAGAAAAACCAACGGCTTAATACAACTTTATGGGCGGGGGGGAATATCAAACTATGGTGTACAGATCTGATTATACATTATACATATGGTCCAAATCTCAGTTTAAAAAATATCAGAATGATATGGTTAGCTATTGCTCCAGATATGTTTTTTTGGGGGGTTTACGTCAGATATTGTTACATAATGATTCTCGATATGGTTTTTTATGTTGTTCCAGATATGGTTATAACACGAGGTAAAAAAGTGGACCAGATATGGTATCTGTAAAGACCAGTAAGAAATCCATGACCATTTCAATATGTATTAATTTTATTAAAGTCCAAAGCAAACCTAACATTTTTCGTGTTTTTTTTTTATTCTAAAGCAAACCATGACAGATGCTTCAAGCTTAGACGAACAAGATATAACTTCTAATTACAGGCCCAATAAAAAAAAGGGACATTAGATGTTTAAGTGATGTTAGCTTTCATAACTTTGATACTACTATTTCATACTACTATTACTGCTAACAACAGTAGCCATGTTTTTTTTATTCAGAACTGACCATTAGTCACTTCGTTATTTTCTGATTACTTCCTACGTTTTAACTGCACTCACTTTATACAAAACTAAAAAAAAAACCTAGTCGGGTTAGCAGCAATTACCGTTAAAATAAACTAATTAAAACGGAAATGCTGTGGAGAATATTTTGAAAACTTTTGAGAACTGCCGATTGTTCTACCTTATTAAGTTATTAAATGTTACGAGGCTGAACTTTGCAATATAATTACACATTTTACATACTTTTTAAGTATTTATTTTCCATCGTGCGTCTCCCCCACAGCGGGGTGGGGTGGGGGCATTTTATCCATCTTCTTGTTCTTTCACTAACGGTGAAGAGATTTGCTCGGGAGTTTTATAACACAAACCAATGCTATTTCATTTCTTTGAAACAGCATTGGTTTGTGTTACAAAACCCCTGAGGATGGAAAATCTCCACCGTAAATGATGATTTTTTTTTTTTTACTGTTGACAGTGTGCGGATAAAAACTCAAAAAAATATTGTGTACAGAGAATCAAGAGTGAGAGAGGGTAATATCTACCGGGTTCACGCCCACAAAATTGTTGCTTTATAAAATCCCTTCCGTCCTTCCCCCTCCCTTGCCCGGTAAAGATTTTCCTTCAAATATCTGATTTGATACCTTCTCGGATTTCGTTCTTTTTTTTTAACATGTATTTTCTTTTATATTTTCATATTGTCATCTTTTCCAGTTTTGGTTGAGTGGGGCGATAGTACCGAGCTGCCGCATACTTTATTAACTGAGTTTACTTATGCCAACCGAATATTTGAAAAGAACGATAGCTGGTTATCTCCTTTTTAAAAATACTTATTCTTTTCTTCATGGGTCTGCCTATCGTCTGTAACTAGCGTTATTATCTAGCCCTCTTATCATTCTGACGTAAATTACGAAAATGTTATTTTATTTTAGCCTATACTACGCGGCCTCTTCGAACACGCGGAGTGCCAGGAATAACTAATGTGAGCTGCAGTGAAGCCTGAATTTCAGAGCGCCTAAATGTAATTCACAATATTATACATGCACACCATATTTATAAATAAATGTAACAATATTGTAACAAGGCCCATCTGGACCTACGGGATTCAATTGCGAAATAAATAATCTGATTATTATTTTGTTTTAAAGTTCCATTAAGGAGATACAATACGGAATTGGTCTTTCCAGCCATTTTTTTTTCTTGAGAACTGGCCAGCCGCATTGAAGAATGTTCGCCGCCACGCCACACCGCCGCCACCACTTAAAATTGACCGCCGCCGACACGAACAAACTTAGTGGCGTCGCCGCCTCCTTGGGTTTATAACGGCGTGTAATCGGCGGCGCGCGTTCAATTAAGTACATTTTAGTCGAAGTTTAGTCTGGCCCTAAAAATTAAGTCGAACTCAATAAGAACCCATGTTTATGGAGTCAACATGTTTAAAAATATTATAGCTGCATAAAAGACACTCACGAGTGACGTCGAACATGCGTCGAATGCAACCGTCAATAGAAGTGCGCCATTTTCTCACCTGCACCGGAAGTCGGCACAAGGGGCCATCCGTCCATATCCAAAAACTTTTTATTAAGCATGCCAGGCTCGACATAAGAAAAAACTCCTATTTTAACAGAGTTCCAGCAGCGTGGAATAAACTACCAATGGAGGTGGTTAATGCACGCACCGAACATTCTTCTATGGAAGAGGCGATATGATAGCAGTTCTACCCGATAGCCGACTGAGTTTTGCGTTCCGGCCTTATGATAAGTTCTTATCTTCTGGCTGTGTATTTTATTTTATTATTTATTTATTATACTGTTTTTCGCCTCTTTACGCCGCCGTCGCTACGCAATAATCCCGTTATACGAAAAAGGCCCTCACAATATACAAGAGAACAAACGAAGCGCAACAGCGATTCATTGTTTATTTATTCAAAATATACAACGGACAATCACCAAAACCAGTGTAATAATCGGCAGACAAACAAGGTGACAGCATAATGTTCTGTTCATAAAATCACGCACGACTGTTGCACACCACTGTTGGTCGGTTGGTAATCTTCGCCTGTCATCCAGACTGTTTCTTATAGATCAGTGGGACCGGCCTGAAATGTGAACTGGCGCTGATGACCATGCATTTGAGCTCCGTTCCAACGTTGAGAGTATTTATTCTTCCGATTTGTGGGAAGTTGAGGTAAACTGGGAGCCCTAAAAAATGGGAAATAACCCGTACAAACTGAAATCAAGAGCAGCAGTGTGTGAATCAGTTGTGCATTTAAAGATCTCAAGAACTTTTTAGCAGTTTTTAAGAACTCGACATGCGATCAATCAAACGAGAAAAGTTCAAAGCAGTGGCAGAACGATTCGCTTACCATTTGTTTATCCTTGGTTTATCTTAAATTATCTTTGAGATTTGAACTCGAATGAAAATATTTTGGTATGGGGATGTTTATATTTGGCCATAATTGCCACTTTTGCAATCAGTATGCGTCAGAAGCAACTATTTTAAACGATTATGAAAACTCAAACTGAAGTAATGTTAAATATGGTGAAGGTGCATTTACCGAATAGTAAAATGGACTTGCCGACAGTACAAAAATCCCTGCAAGAGGAATCTCATAAATGTTTTGAGTGCAGTGCCATATTCCCATTAAAAGATGCTCTGGAAACACACACCCGTTGTCATGGCAGCGCTACGAGTACGTGGACCCCCACTGAAAGCAGTAGTTGTGGTAGCGGTGACAGTAAGACGAGTGACGCTAACAAGAGTGGTTCAGAAATGAAAGCAATTGTCAAGAGTGAGGTCCCGCCATCTTCGTGTGTGCAGTCATGCCAGCTCAATACTGAACGTCTTACAAAATCAGTAGAAAATGATGATTATAATGTTAAACAGGAGGAACGACCATCTTGCCAAACTTTGTGTTCAACCGATGCAAAACCAAATTTGAACCCTCTCTTTACGAATCCCGAAGTTGGCCGGACTAATCCTGGATTTGAAGCCGGAAAATCCAGTCCCTTCGTCGTGGATGGAGATGTTAGCCGTGCAGCCATTAAACATGACCCTATGCCCAGTCTTCAGAAGTCACAATCGGAATCCAAGTCTGCGGACTGGTTAATAGCCAGCTATATTGCTGCTCATCCGGAGGGAAACATAACCAGTGCTGATCAAACTGCTCAACTAAATGTTCTACAAACACACAATCTGTCCAACCACACGTCTAAACGTGCACACACGATATCCAGTTCGATGCACGTGGATGAACCTAGTGCAAGTTGTGCCGACGAAAAACACATTCTTAATTTGGCACAGGCAGACCGTAAGCCCAATCATAACTCGATATCAGTTAATAAAATGCTGTCTCACAGTTCAACGAGTGGTGAAGCAGTTGAATTACCAACGACTGCAGTCGCCTCGAATGGTGGTTCTCCTCGTAAAGACGATATGTCTGGAGATAGTTCTGAAGATGAAGAGGACTCATCTGATGACAGTTTGAGTGACGATGATGACTTAGGTGATGTATCGAGCGATATTTCAGATGAAGACAGCATTTTACCACAAACTGAAGTGCCCACTAAAATTTCCAACCTACCAAGTCATGATAAAGTGAAAGATGAGACGACAACGAGCCACAAAGCTTTGCACGATGGCGACATAAGTATATCGCATGACAGTTCGCCATCGGTAGTTGAACCCGACATAACCATTTATTCTGTTGATGATCCTGCCGATGGTGATGCTGGCGAAAATTTATCTTCGCTTGAGAAACGTCACAAATGTGATGAATGCGGCAAAAACTTTAAAAGGGTGGCTGATTTGTTGCAACACAGTGTCGTCCATACGGGACTAAAGGCATTTAAGTGTGAGCTGTGTAATTCGGTCTTTGCGTATAAACACAGCTTAAGAAATCACTACTTAAAACATTCTGGTGTGAAAGCGTACAAATGCGAAGTTTGCGAAAAGGCATTTGCAAATCGGGGCAAATTAAAAAGTCATAGTATGATCCATAGTGATTATAAACCGTATGCCTGTCAGCAGTGTGATGCTCGATTCCGACATAAAAATACACTAACGAATCACTTAGTTTTACACACGGGTGAAAAACCGTATAAATGCGATACTTGCGGTGCGTCATTCGCTCGAAAAAGATACTTCAAGGAGCATGGCCTTCTACATACAGGGATAAGACCGTACAAATGCGATATATGCGGAACTGCGTATGCGCATAAAAGCATCTTGAAGGGACACATGCAGCTTCATACCGGTGAGAAACCATTTAAATGTGATAAATGTGACATGGCATTTGCGCAAAAGTGTTATTTAAAGAAGCACAGCTTCACGCATGTCGAGGACAAGCCGCACATCTGCAAGGAATGTGGCGCTTCATTTAAGACGAAGCCACGACTGAACCAACACGTGATCATTCACAACATGGGCGAGAAGGTGCACAAGTGTTTGTACTGCATGGCTGAATTTGCAAGAAAGTCGGATTTAAACACCCACACACGTGTTCACACGGGTGAGAAGCCATTTAAATGCAACGAATGTGGTGCTACATTCACGCAACGAGGGCATTTGAAGACGCATGTCCTTGTTCACACGGCAGAGAAGGCCTACAAGTGCCAGTCTTGTGACGCTGCTTTCGTAACACGAAGTAGCTTGGTGACCCACTCTCGCCGTCACACGGGCGAGAAGCCGTACAAATGTGGGTATTGTGGGGTAGCCTTTGGCCGGAAAGCTCATTTGAACCGCCACATACTAGTACATACCGGTGAAAAATCGTACAAATGCGAATTATGTGAGTCGGCCTTTTCCGAAAAGAGCGCCTTGATCAAGCATAATCGTACCCACACCGGCGAGAAGCCCTACGTGTGTAATATCTGTGGAGTAGGATTCACGTACAGCACCGGCTTGAGCCGCCACACCCGTACCCATACCGGGTACAAGCCATATCGGTGCGAGATATGCGATATCTCAGTAGCCGAAAAGAGGACTTTGCGTCGCCATGTACTGAAAAACCTTGGCGACAACTTGCATAAAGTTGAGGATTTTACTGTCGTCTTTCCTCAGGGTAAAAAACCCAGTTCTGCTCCTTCGTCTTCGTTGCCAAACCCTAATAAGATAACAATTGAAAAGACATTTAAGTGTTCTTTTTGTGATGCCACGTTTGCACAGGGAAGCACGCTGAAAACCCATGTACGTACCCATACCGGGGAGAAACCGTTTGTGTGCTCCGAATGCGGGGCCCGCTTTTCTCAAAATGGTCTTTTGCGAACGCACATTCGCATCCATACTGGCGACAAGCCTTTCAAGTGTCCCGAGTGTGGTGCAGGATTCAACCAAAAAGGAAATTTAAAAACCCATCTACTTACTCACACCGGGGATAAGCCCCATAAGTGTCAGTTTTGTGGTGCTTCATACACCCAGAAAGGAAATTTAGAACGCCATGTCCTTGTCCATACGGCCGACAAAGAGTGGAAGTGTGAGCAATGCGGGGCATCCTTTGCCAAAAAAGGATATTTGCAACGACACTTTACTCAAGTTCATGCTTCTGGTGGGCCAATGAGAGGAAGCGGAGAAGATGATGATACCTCTGCTTGCGATGACGTAGAAGTTGAAAATCGTTTCACGTTGCAGGAAGATGATGATTACATGGACACCTTTGCTTTAAATAGTGTAGAGGCTAGCTACAACTGAATAGGCTAATTAGACTACTGTAGACAGTTTGTTGCTTAATGGATTTTGAAATTGCTTAATTCTCTTGATCTGTAAAGTGCCTGTTGTTATCGGGTGGAAACAGTAGCATAACATGGTAGTGTGATGCTCGTGGGCATTCTGGCCTTTGGAATCCTCCTTTCCCCCCACACAAATTGAGAGTAATCAGAATGTCAGGTAGCTTAGGCTGTGTTTGTATCATTCTGCACGCAATGTGCAAGCCAAAAAAGGACGTACAGAGACCAGGCGGGATCGTGCGGGCAAGGAAAGCAACCCGCATGCAGTTCAAATCACCCTTGTGTTTATACCAAAGGCAGAGAGGGACGATGACGCTCCATGTCTTGTAGATGTCAAAATGTGCGAGATAGACAGAAAGTGTTTACTACTTACTAGGGATCGACCAGGTACTCAAAAACCGAGGCTGAGCGGGGCCGGGTGTATACAATTACCCACCAAGCCGGGACCGGGTAGTTATCTGGGTAGCAAAATTTTTTCTTTTATTCATACCGGTAGTTTAACCTTGGCTGACTAACAAATGCAGGCCTTTACTGCAATTTTGCTTCAACTTTACACTATCGTAATAAAATTAAACTATGTGAGTTAGGAGTAAATTTACTAAATTGTAGCCTGTTGTTGTTATTGTTATTTTCATTAAAAAAAAATACTTGTTCATGGCAAATTACAATTCTGTTTCCGGATGATTTAATTTTAATACAGATTTTAATTTAATGCTGATTTTTAAATGAATTAGGTTATTTAATTATTCTTTTAATCTCTATCTGAAAGAATGCAACTATTTTTATCATGTTTTGATATAATTTGAAGAATTAATTTAAAACAAAAAAAGTTCCAAGTTCAAAATGGTTTACGACTTCATGAAATCAAAAAAATTTAGCAAACTCACAACTTTTAAGGCAAATTACATCCCATCACAATGTATCATAAGTTTTAGAATCCCCTTCCCCCCCCCCCCCCCATTAGTCAAAATACCATTATGAGTTGTGAAAATAAAGAAGCTAAATTTTAGACAAAACTTTGACAGAAAACACCTTTCAGTTAGTTCCAATAGGTATTCGATTCGCGAGTACCACAAAAAAGTTGCCGGAAATTTCAGATGTTAAGAGTTAATTGCAGATAGGGCCTACTTAAAACAAATTTGATAAATAGAAACAGAAAGCCAACAGCGAAATAATACACTAAATAGCGAAAGTATCTGTATGACGTTCCCCTGCACTTACGTTTTGTCGGAGTGACATCACCATGACGGTCCGATCCCACGATGAAGACGTGACACCTTTACCCCCACGCCCATTCCTCCAATAAATAGCCAGTGGAGGAGTTGGCATGGGGGTAAAGGCATCACGTCTTCATCGTGGGATTG
>JAQIUX010000051.1:0-13942 GCA_034696965.1 Lithobius crassipes | reverse complement strand
CAAAGTGTTTCAATCCACGGCAGTCTTGGTAAAAATAGAATGACTGGATCTAGGACATCTAGGACATTTAGACTATCTTGTCTTCCAACTGAGAAGCAACTGCATCGATTACATAATGAACAGTATAACATATTATATTATTTAAAAAAAAAATAGAATATAGACTAAACTACTATAGGATAATCTGAATCCATCTCATCAGACGACAGTATTTTGTCCAGCTCACCAGTGATTTGACGACAAGACTCCAAGCTCCGAACTTAGCTAGTTAGCAGCACTAATTACTAAAGATTGATAACTTTCAGTGTAGATGTAGTCATACAACATTCTGATCTCGCACTTCTTGAGTGGGTCAGCGCATCTGGGACACGCAACAACTCGCAGTTCTTGACAGGTTCCGCATAATGTAAAATGTCGAGTCACATGTTTTGATGTCATTATACAATATGCATTGGGATTATAGTAACGTTGTGCGTGACAGAGACATCTTGGTATGTGTTGTGTGGTCTGTGTTGTGTTAGTTTTAACCAGATTCTATCTAACACCAGCTATCTAACAGCGACGAGAGGAGCTCCGGTCAATGATGTGGAGCGGAGCGAACGAAGCACATGAACAGGAAATCCGAGACGAGCTTCCAAAGAAGAACAAAAGAAATGATATGTTGCCTGTGACACATTTCTGATTGCCACAAGTGCCACACTGTGCAGTGTCTAATGAGAAATGCAGCAAAAGTAGCTAGACTACCGAGCAAGGATGAAGAGGCCGGTCAATCAGTCAAAATACTCTTCCTAAGCCGGCATGGATCAGAACAATTATAATACTGGGCTCCTTCTGTTGAAATAATCCAACTTCCGTCTGGAAATACCTCTAATCCAGTTTCCCAAATTTTTTCGATCTTTACCTTCGTTAATATGGCACGCGCGATGGAAACGTTTTTGCAAGAATAATGGCTTACATTTCCTTGTGGAGATTATTTCCAAATTGTAGGTGTAGCATTGGCGGAACTTGCGCAGCAAATATGACCATCCAAAAACAAAAAGTCTGGCTCATAAGACATTAAGCATGCGTAACTGTGAACAATTCTACAAGTCAACTTTATAACTAATGCAATTCGACGTATCATTACTGTAGCCGAGTAATGATAACCCATCTACAGCGACCGATAAGTATTGTCCTTTATCTAGGTGTCGCTTATGTCTAGATATTGCTCATGTTAAATTACAGGAAAGTTCAATCACCCACAAGAACGGGAGAGAGAGCTGTGAGGTGTTTGTTGCCGACCACCGCCCAGCGATTCATCGCTGCCGACTGGCACATCTACATTAACAACAGACGCCCAGCCTCGGATTCGCGCTGTCCGGCCCCTGCCTCATGCTTCCTCATGCTTCGGGTTGCCGTGAATCGGCAGCCAGAATAGCTTACTTTTTTGTGCCATATCTATATTGGTGGATTGCAGTTTGAGGAACCCAAGCGTTGTACCTCATGGGGACCTGCCCTGGTGTTAGGCATGAAGAAAGCAATTTGAAGAAGAAAAAAAAAAACAGCTGCTTGTTAACATAGAAAGTACCGTACAAGAAAAACCTTTGCAGAAAAAAATTATTTTACTGTTGCCCTTCTATAAAATCATAGCACATGACTTGAGTAGCCTAGCTAGTGTGTGTAACATCTATAATGCACATTCAAAACCACGCGGTAATCCAACTGCTCTGTATGCTTACACCAGCTAAGCATGTTTACCACTTATTTCCAGGAACATCCATTACATCAATGATCACGCATGCCGCTTGGTTGGACGAAAATAATTGAATAGATACTGAGTCATAGTTAGGTATATTTCGAGCATGCCTTCTAGAAATGCACCACCAGAATCATAGGATAGTTTTTATGGCTTCATAAAATTGGGGGCCAAAGGGTCACGAGGGCCAGGCTGAGACGAGCAACCGCAGCAAAAAAAAGAGCAAATGGTGATATCATTAGAAAATATGTATAGTTACCTCAGTTCAGCTGCTTGGAATCATGTGAAAGCTTCGGCTACGAAACATGAATATGTCACGAGGTTTTTTGGTGTTCTATACTGCTAAATAGTGTTAAGTTTTTGTTCGCAGATACAGTGCAAATAGTTGCTTTACTCAGCAGTTGTTTTGCTCAGAGCAGTATGCTATAGTCATCTGGTCTGTTTCCAGACACACATTATAGGCCTACCTCAGTTTCATTGAATACCTTGATTTGATTTCCTTTGTTTTTTGTTTGGATACAATTCGGTTCCCTCAGACGACAAAAAAATAATAGACTTCTAGATAAAGAAAAAAAAAATAGAAGGACTTTAGGTGACCAAAAGCTATTCAGATGATGACAAAGATTCAGAGTTTTTTCACACACCAGAAATGGCTTTATTGCCGCGAGTACACAAATGCATTTAAGATGTGGTCAGGCCAAACTGACCGATCGGCCAGACGATACTCTCGTATTCCATGGAGAACAGTTTAGGTTCAGGTTAATGCGGGACAATACCAAAACCGCCACAGTCTGGTGTGATTCCATACACGAACGTCACTGAGAACTTGTGAAACAGACGTAGGAGTATTGTTGAAACAGGTCGGCAGAGTAACAAAAATACTGTATCAAACAATGGAAATGCGAGTAACAAGAGTGAGTCAGTTACGAAAGACCGAATTTTTTGTCTCCTTCACCGCCGATTTTTTTTGTTGTTTTTAAGAAATCACCTCCGGTGCATAAAACGGGGTTGGGTGTGTGGTTACAACTCAATCGTGTTGTAAAATCTCGTGTGTGTGTGTGGTTTTTTGTAAGATCAAAGCAAGGCCCAAGGGCCAATTTTTCTGGTTATCGGAACTTTATAAAAACGAATCATAAACACAATTTATATCCTGATGCTCTGGCCCTTCATTGAACTATTTAGGCAGAAAGCAGCCATTAACGTATGCGGTGACAAGGATAATCCTAGTTTTTATAATCTTAACAGAAAGAGAAGAAAGTGAAGGTAGTGATTATTTATCCCATCCTTCCATGTCTGCTCAGTTTATTTCTATCTTTACTACAGTTATGCGAGTTGCGCGCTCAAGGGATGTGGATTCTGTAATGACGCTTTGTAGCAAGCATAGGACACAGAAACATCGGTCTCAACATAACGGGTGGCTCAGTAATAAGAGAACTCGTGTAAGTTCGCTTCAATAACATTGTCGTGCACTGCCCGTCTTACACAATGTAGCAGGACCTGCGGTCGCTCAGCAAGAAATGGTCGTAGGCGGCCGGTAGCGGGCTGACCATCCTGTCAGTGAGTGATGGTATTTCGCTTCACCAAAAACAAGGAATAACGTTATTGATGCAGAATGGTGCGGTGACTCCACCACACGAGCCTCTCCATCACGGGACAACATGATTTTTCTAAAAACGAATAGTTTCGTGTAGTGGAGAGTGGCAAGTCCATGTTACCAAACTCTGACTTTCCTACTTGAAGGATGATGTACACACTGTAAAACGAATCTTTCTTTGATGTCAGTCACACCGAGTTTCTCGAATCTTTTTCTAGAATGTGTCCAGAAGAGATGTATAAACGACCTACAGTGGAAAGGGTTTTCCTGCTCGCGATAGATGACGCTTTAAAAATATCTAACATAGTGTCATCCAGAGCACGAACACGCATTCACAAATCTTTCAATAGATTATAACATATCGAATGAGAAAGTATTCAAATGAAGAGCTGAGACCTACCTGGTCCATCCCACGCCGACCTTCCTCTTGGTAAGACGACAGTACCACACGAAGGTGAGGTTGGTTATAATCACAAAGTTCACAATGTCCATAGATGTTTTTTGTCCAGTATATCATAAGAGATGACGATCGGAATAAGACTTCACGGATGATACTGAATTTTCCTAAATGAATCTGAACAGATCCAATACCACTCATTCTATTGGGTAACGAAGAAGCAAGACACCATTTTGTTATCCAGGGAATAGAACAATAATTCGAAACAGATACCGTCTCTTTGTATTCCTGCTAACAGAGATTGTTGGACAATGTCAGAATGACTGAGGTTTGTCTGTTTACATGGCTGTTGCTATGGCCCAGTAGTCACTTCGAACCAAAGACCAAGTACCTTGTTCCACAAACGGGTGGTGGAATATAGCAACAGTTAAGGCTCCCACGTTTCTTAATGAGCAAAGAAACACCCAATGAAATACAGTATCATCCTTCCTTATCTAGAGAACAAAACAGGCAGTTCTGTCTTGACAACAAAAGTCAGCTAAAGTTCATGATCCACCGTACAAAATCCTTAACTATGATTACACGTTGCGGTCGGTCGTGGAGCGAAAGTTTCTGGCTAATAATTATTGTTTGAATATTTTTGAATAAATATATTTGATCATAGGTTCGTGACAATCAATAAAGATATAAGACACTCCTGTACATGACTCCTTTCTGATCATCCATAAATGAAATGGTTTTTTTAATGTAAAAACAGCACACATGTAATCATTGTGTTGCTCTTAATTCATCAGATCTAGCGTAGCAACACGCACTTTTTAAACTCCAGGACGAAGCACTGACAAGACACTAATTGCGACGTCTGAAGAACCGATAATTTGTTGAAGGAACAAGTGCGTGATTCCCCCCCCCCTCCTCTTCTATATCACGCACAAACGTCCAGCAACAACACCATGCATCAAAATAAGCTTTTTGTATGATTTTGTGTGGAACTATAGGTCCACAATCGGCCAATAAAAATCCGTGAATCCAACATAATTCTAGAACCACAACAAACGACATGGTGTTTAGACAACACCATTTTCGGCTTACATATCCGTCTCAACGGTCCCGGACTTGGTGTAGGAGGGTCAAATACCATCTATATGCCAGTCGACTATTGTTATGAACTTAAACGCGACTTAACACGACTCAAACACGACTTGGTGTATCATACGAGCCATTTCTACTTTTCTGCCTGCACGTTCACGCTAGCGCTGGAAATAGGTCGAGCCCCAGAAACAAAGTTTCGGCCTAATAATTTTTTGAATATTTTTGAATAAATATATTTGATCATCAGTTCGAGACAATCAATAAAGATAAAATACACTCCGGTACATTAAGTTATATATACTTGATATCAGGCAACTCCTAAAATGACTATCCATAATGGATTTTTAATGTAAAAACGTCCAGCAACAACACCATACATCAAAATAAGCTTTTTGTGTGGATTTGTGTGGTACAATAGAGCCGCCATCCCCCCCCCCCTCTTTTAGGGGTAAAGACCATGTAGCGTGTAGGTGGAATATCAATAATTATTAGTTTAGAGCTTCTCTCTCCCCCCACACACGTTAAATCTAAAGAAGCAAGCATATTACTCGTGATCATGAAAAATCCAAACTATTGTTGAAGTGGGGTCAAAAACTAGGAAAAACTAGGATTCGCGCAAGTGATCATAACGGTATGTTTGTAACCAAAGCTGACCGTGATCACGCTCCATCTTCGTGCCCATCGTACCACACAACCCCTTCCCAAAAATAACGTCCATGATGTACCCATAGAATGTAGCCGCAATATTTTTACGAAAGACCAAAATTGAGCTTGTAGGCTATATTACGATCAACAGGTTAAAAATATTCTGTCAAGCAGACTTGGTTCAAGGAGACTGTTCTAGCAAACTGTATTAAAAATCCTGACAGAGTTCTCTTTCTTGCTTGGAAAGAAGAAAAGGTAAAGGAACAACCAGCCCGCCAAAGAGCCTCTTGGGTCATAAATGTTGTGGATTTGTATTTTTCGCAAATCTCCAGAGCCGGTGGGCTGTGCGGTGTGGTGCGGCAACCTATATTGTTAACGTGAATTGTTAAAATTGTATTGTAAATCTTTATTGTACTTGTCTCGCGCTAACTGAATTGTCGCGTGCAGCAGCTTCGTCACGGCGCACGTGCCGTTACTGTAAAGGGTTTTAAAAAACTGTTCTTTCGCACTTGATGAATAAATTCCAATGAAAGATGATGTCTGGCCTGGTACTTCCGTTCACCAACATGGAGCTGTAATGGCGGGCAATCAATCCAACTGAACCTAATGAGCGTGGCCAGCTCCGTAAGTAACTTTCGTATCAACGTAGGGGCTAGGGATTAAATTAACTTCACGCCTTTCGGACAATCCTAGTCGCCTCGTTGTAGTGGGTTCGCCCACGAGTAACCTTTATGTTACTCTGACGTGCAACAGATCAGTCCCAACTGTTAGCACGAATGTTAAGTGTGTAATGCAGATCAAATCAGACTCTGACACTCTCATCGACCTAAACGGGACCCAAAAACGTATAGGCATTTCCGCCAGTTCAACACTGTTGACGGCAGTTCGACGCCGAGGTTTATCAAGAAAAAAGTACCAGCTGGAAAGAATTCAAAGAGCGTACAAGTAAAAGACCACGTGGCGAGCAGAGCAAGACTTTTGTTGGGTGTTGTTACAGACGGCCAACCTCAATATGTTGCATTTGTCTGAACAACAGATACTCGTCGCCTGTCAAACTGACAACTAATCTTCTCCAAAACAAAGTGTGTAGCACAGGGCAAGAGAACGTTAGCTGTGGCGCCGACTGTACCTACCAAGTATGATTCCAACCAGTTCGATGGTTAACGGTACGGGAGGAGGGGGTGGGGTGGGCGCACAATCTTGATCAACAATAAATCTTAACAACAGTAAGTTCCATCCGTCCCCTGCTACACACTTTCGCAGACGGGAAGAGAGAGAGGGTGGCTGGTCTTCATTACCAGAGCTTGTGGCTGAAGCTAAGATAGTAGTGCTGGATTTTTCCCACCGAATAATGGATTGTAATAATCGATCGACGGTTAGGCTGGTTAATGGAAACAGCGCCATGCTGGACGAAAGCCGTGTATCGCAAGCAGAATCCGGGCCTTATATCTGTTAAGATGACGGAAATGAAAACTGATAGTACGAAAAAGTTCCAGCCTCTCTGGCGCAATGACAGTTTTATTATTTACTGTTGAACCTAACACTTACATCCAATAATCAGAATGGAACGAGAGTGAAATGACTACGATTATTGTTTACCTGGAACCCAGACATGAACATCATTTGACACAAGTAAATGCTGTGACAATCGGGACAATCACCGCGAGTCATGCCTGGGTATGTTGCTAAGCTAAGCAAGTCGACTCTTGCCAATTTTTGACTTCATACTCGAGGAGTAGTATTTCGACTCTCGTGTTGATTCAATGAAATTCCAACGGGAGATAAATATTAGTTTAAGATAACGTACACCGACAACTGTAAAATATTTGATAGCATATTAATTGTGCTTTGAGAATATATTATTTGGCCTACATCACCGGTTGTTTCTCCCGTTTGGAAGGGGGTTGCTGGTGGGAAGTTTCTTGGCAGCACTGTGGAGACCATAACGGACGCATTAGGAGAGCTCTTACACAAATTAGTGCATTTATATTCCCGTATTGGCAACAATGTTTTACCTCACATTTTGAACAAACACTAGTGGGGCTTATCTCGCACTAGCAGAGTCTTCGGGTCAAGAACAGGGATGAAAAAATTACCAGCGAGGCATTCAGCAATCGCTGCTATGGGGGGTGGCGCTGGGTATACAGACTGTCAAAATTGAATTATCCTTGTGGATTCTTGCGGTTAAGAGTGTAGATGCAAACAGTTTCGTTTCATTGGGCAAATAAATCCCACAAATTTGGAATGTGCCTGTCCCTATGTTTAACTCAATGTGGGAAATCAGAATGTGATGGTGTAGCCTACAGAACATACTCTGTCAAACTTCTCCCACACGCGCCCACATTAGCGCTGCGCCATTGTGAGAAATGTAAGATGGTACTCTACCAAGCAAGCAAGTTCTACCATGACAACGTGACCGTCGCAAGCATTCAAATGGACCGGCCGGGAGAAAAAGACGACGAATCGACAAAAAAATCAAAACGTCAAAATTTGAAGATGTCCCTGTTCGCAATTATAGATTTTTCGACGCCAAAACTTCTCCGTCATTTCACCGATGCAGTATTTCTAATCTATCCTTCTTCCTCTTCTTCTTACATCTTATGGTGTGTAATATAATCGAGGAACGAACCGGCATGCTGGTTGTTGAATACCGTCGCGACTCGAAGGAGATTTAGTATTCCACACTATCATCAAACAAAACACATAGCCGCTAGACAGGGTATTTGAATTACATCATTATGAGAGGCGTGAACTAACAAAAGATTCGAAGATTATACGAAGGAGCACATAGTATGAGATCGGCTGATAAAAAGAGTAAGAAGGGGAAACGTTCGTAAGGGCCGGACAAATTATACTGAACGACAAATCGCAGAGTGTTCTAGTTTTCTTTTTAATACAGCATGGATGCCCGGAATATGTTTGGGTACATTTCCAGGACCCTTCGTATTGAGATTCGTTCATACTAAGATTGCTTAAAATTAAACAAAAAGATTATTCGAAATTGTTCTTTTTGTGTTGTTCTTTTTGTAACGCTCTATTTCTTCTTCGAGGATGGGGGTATGGTAATCCGGATAACCAGGAGAAAAAGCCTCAGATTGTGACTGGGAACCATCTCCGAATAAATTCCACTTGTGAGGAGGAGAGAGGGTTGTAAGCAATATATGAACCCTTCTAAATAACTGTGGAACCCATGCAGGGGGACTGGCCGGTATGAGAAGAATCGGGGGGAGGGTCCGACAGATAGTCAACTAGTTTTAGCGGAAATATATAACTTGAATGTTGATTCACCAAGAGACAAAAACGAAAATATGAATGAGGTCTCTCACAACCGCCATGATTGCAGTTCTCATATTATGTCTTGACTGTGCATATTTCTTGCGGGGAGGAGGGAGAATGCTCGGAGTTAACACTATAGTGTGATCGCACCATAGTGGCGGGGTGCTATATGATGGCGGGTCCGCTACTGGCTAATTCACAGAAGTCAAGTAAGACCAAAGATCCCCCGCATAGGGAAGACAAAACATCGACTGTTTTCAATGAAGCAGCCAGAAATCCGACGATGCATTTTATTTATTTTAGGAGAAACTAAGGATGCGGATAAATTATTGAAGAAAGCTGTAGATGTAATGCAGTAGTTTCTTTAGTTATACTCCCGTAGAAGAGAAGTGTAGTGAAGTGTTGTGATCCGAGTTCATTTCAGTATGAATGAGGCCTCACATAGCCGCCACGATTGTTATTCGCGGCGCAAACACCAATGACGAACACCGTGAAAAGGTGGAAAAAGATTTAGACAAGCAATACAGTTTTTCTGTTTCTAGATTGCCGAGAATAAGAAAAATCAGTATATTCATTGGGCTAGGGCATCCTGATGGATGCCGCTGTTCCCCTAAAAACGGTACAGCGACAATATTGCACCTAATTCGTCATTCTAACCGTCGTTCTACAACAACACAGACAACGAATGAAGCATCTCAACCAATCTCCACATAAACAGATCGACATTTCTGATTGACTTTTGTTGTCAATAACTTAAGCCGTCCAAGAATGACTGCAGCCAGCAGAAGCAGCATCAGTAATGGACATGGTTGTGTTCAGTTGCATCGTTTACCAACGGGGCCTGGTCTACATTTGGCATTGGTAATTTACGACTTACATCTACGGGCGACATACGACGTGTATACCCATCCAAAAACGACAGGAGCGTGAATCATGAAGCAATCCGGTTCGAAGCTGTTGACTCGCATCATACATACATCCGTAATGTAAATATCGTTGTTAATACTGATGCTTTGTAGGGCTGTATCTGGTCCGTTTCGGGACTAGCATACTTCTTCATTCATTTCATTGAATGCCTATTATTATTATACAATAGACGGCAGGAGCAAAAGCTCATAATGCCCAAAATACAAACAAGTCCACAACAATCAACAACAAGAGTGTTCACTAATACACTACACAGTGTTCTCTGTAGTGGTGGTCGCCAAATTATCGTTGTCTACGATTACATCCGCCCCAAGAACAGAGAGATGCCAACCAGTATTATATTGTGCAAAGCTATGGACCGAGGCGGTACTTGTACGACTTCATAGACGCTAAGAAAAAAAAAAGAACTACACTAAACTGACCAAGCGTGCGGATCAGCAAGAAACTAATTGTGGACTTAAAGATGACCTTGCTTGCCTTACGTTTTTTTTTTCAAGAGCTGGCGCACGATGAGAATGAAGCAACGAAACGTAAGCGTAAAATCATTAGCGGTGGCCGAGCCTTAAGATGAAATCGGGTATACCAGTGTACCTCGTCTGGTGAAATCAATGGAAAGTCCAGCTTAGGGATGAAGGCTACGTACATGGAAGCATATATTATTATCTGCTACCGGAGAAATGCTGCCCATAAATTAATATAAATGACTCGAAATAATTATGATTAATTAAGAAAATCTGCACTGTATTGTAAGTTCCACCACACAGAAACGAATCGAGATGACTACCAAGAACATATTAGCCTATTAGTCGTGGGATAGTGAAGCTGGGTCCACACCTCTTTCAATGTGTACTATTCATTTTTTTCCTGAATCTGACAGGCTCGGCCAACATGGGGGCAGCCTAGTGTGACCTCACCAGATTCTGAGCGCCGCGGCTGGTATTGTTCGGTGATGGGAGCTTTGACGCGTCACAAGGATTTGTTAAAATGTTTGTAAATAAAATCCCAAAGCAAATTGGTATTTGTCATGAGTTAAACATCACCGGCAAAGCATCCTCTCATCTTGTGTGCGCTTTTAAGGATTCTAGAACATTTGCAGAGACTATTGAGCCGCTGCAACGAATATTACTTGGAAATAAAACGTCCTATGGTTGTGGGGTAAGGGCTCACAGCCACCATGGCTTCACGGCTAGCAGTCAGTATAGTCATTTTATCTCTATTAAACAAAAAGTGGGGAAAGAACTGGCGGGATTACATCGGTGAGTGTGAGCATATTCCACGCATGTAAAGGTGCACAGATGGCTTACATTTCCTTGTGGACATATAGCAGAGATTATCTTCAGACCGATTGTAAATGTGACATTGGCTATACTAAATATGTCAACCCACAAGAAAAAGTCTGACTTATTAGTCAGAATACATCGGGTGTTGGGGGAGATGCATCAAGACAACACCGCAAATAACTAAGGAAAGCTACTATTAGTTGGATCTGATGTGTTCCGTTTCAGATATCTCACAGCAATACTCAAATATTTGATTCGCGAATCAAGGTGTATGAAAAATGTTCTCCATTAGTTAGTTCCATTTCATCAAGTGCCTCTGCAGCGCTAGATAGATCACAAACTGGCCGAAACATTTTATTTGCGTCTAATTCCGTGCTTACAACATGTGGTGCAGACATCCATATTGCTCTCTGGGCCTTCCTTGAAACTAGCTAGGTAGAACGCGCGCATCTTTTTAAACATACGCGGTGGCAAGGAGAATCCCAACTTTCATAGTCGAAACAGACTTAATTCATTCATCCGTGTCTGCTGGGTTGCTTCTACTACATGGAATGGACAGTACGTAACAATCAGTTACCAAACATGATTTTTACGCCACAATCTGAGATGAATGTCTCGTACAACTTTAGTCTTTGTTTCTTTGCAAACGGTGAAAGAATCGCTAAAAGTCAGAATCCATGCGATACCGGATAGTAATTCAATACGACGGTAAACACACGATGCTTTCAATGACATTTCATCCGAAGCAAGGCAGCTGCTATTTAGCCACATCGCAAATTAAGGCTACCAGAGAGATACAACCATAATTGTGGGATGCAAGCAGGAAATACCCGTGCAAAGAGTTCTATAGTCGCATCGATATTGATTGTTGGTAATAAATTCGATAAATACGCAGTTAGAGAATACCACTTCGGTCAAAGAATGTAGCATACGGGGGTAGTTTGGAATGTGGCCTAGTTGGGCAAATAGCACTCACTGCGTAACACACAAAGCGTTCGTACTAGTCTCAGATACGAGCTCTATGTATTCTTCCCGTCCTGGCGCTCATAATGCATTCAGAATGGATAATACCATGGTTACAAATGTCAGCTTTCGGCGGCAGAACGCTGCATGTACCTTGCGTTGTATTATCTAGTCAGAGAGATAACAGTTTATATGCATTACTGGAGTTTCTACTGGAGTTTGCTTCCCGAGACGCGTTGTTATAAAAATGGTGGAGGAAGAAACATTGTCTTGTCTGTATTATGTATAAACACAGGTCTCCGAGGCCAATCAACACACCGCGGCCATGATGTAATATTTTTGTGTTAAATTAAATACACAACATAATTCTTCAATTTAATAATATATTATATATTATTACTAATTATTAAGGGAAGGGTAGATACTGTCAGCCAGCGTGAGATCGAAAAAAAAAAGCCACAGAATAGGCACTTGCAACTGACATCGAAGTGACAACTTACATTAATATAGTTGATGAACTTCTTGCAAGACACACAGAAAATGACTTAAAAACCCGGCAAGAAGAAACTTAAGACGATAAACAAAAGTCTTCATGGTCATAATGCCAAGATACAGAGCATCATTTCAAATGGCTCTTGGAAATATACCAAAGTTTGTCACGAGAAAATGAGGGGGGGGATCTCAAAATCTTGTAATTCCATAATTCGTAATTGGTAATTCCGTAATACTGATGCCACAGACTGGCTGACGACATGGGAAGGAAGGAAGTTCCGATTCTCGGAGGGTCGTGGTCCCACGGGGAGTATGTATTCTGTGATATGTGACAGCACTAGGTATCTCTTGAGTGTCTGACCATAGGATTTTATTAATATTGATGATTGCTGCAGGATAACTTGAGATAGGTGATGGGTGGTGGTCGTGGTGTACTGTAAACTACAGAGGAGAAAGCTTCGTCACGGTTCTGCCTTGCGACGGAGAGATGAATATACTATTTTCGTGTCTTGATGAGCACGGGAACATAACTAATTGGGGTCCTGAATGAATTTTGGCATGAAGGTCAACGAGACGCACCAATAAATTCTTCTAAGCAATGTTGCAGGAAGCAGGCAAACTATTGACATACAACTCAGCTGCATGACCACATAGAAACCATCCTCCCCCACCCGTCCCTTGAGAGTTTTCAAAGCACCAAACACAAAACGCTCGGACGACCACCGTGAAACGCCGGAGAAGCCGGACCCTCGTGAAATCCCCACTAAACTCCTTCCGTACTACCACAAAATAATAATAAGACCGCTTAATCAAGCTTAATCAACCAATGTGAATCCACGCAAAGGCCCTGGTAGTATATTATTACACAGAAAGAATAGACCAGACGATAAGTCTGCCTTGAGAGTGACAACAAAACATCTGTGACTCACTTGACAGACCAAACCAACAGCAAAACACAAGAGACGATATAATAATATTGGGAAAGATAGAAGGGTTGATGTCAATATCTCTATTATCACGCAAACTACGGTAGATCTCGAATACGAAACACACCACTGGAGTTCTCATATATCTTTTTTTGAAAAAATAAAAATAAAATAAAATTAAGACACAAAATGTCAGGGAAAAACTCTCGTATCACAAAACTTTAATGTAACACGTGTCAATACAATCACTGTATTTTTCCCCTATTTACATTTATATTTTGCTATCTAAAAAAAAAAAAAAACGATGTTGAGAATGTCTATTATCTCTTAAACTTGATACTGTGTCGTTGGAGTACTATATGTATAAACCAGTTGGCTCGGCAGGAAATGACGACCTAGGTATTTACTGTTGTTGTAAAGTTGAAAGGGGCGAAGCAGTATTATACTAGGCGCGCCTGTTCTTGAGCTCTCCCAGAATACAACGCAAATGATCGACACGACTGTTCAGGTAGCTGAGTCGAGCTCAAGTGTTAAGTTAAAAATGGCGGCCGAAACATCGCATTCGAAACTCCGTCAAGGAAAAGCCATCAACAGTCAAGCCAGGGAGATAATTCT